>VTPC01000503.1:494495-517780 GCA_011009095.1 Ignelater luminosus | reverse complement strand
AGAGAAGATATTTTGTAAAAATATATCATATAGTGAAATCAAAAACATTTGCGTAGTGTTTTTCTTATCAGCTATATTATTACATATAGTACAGAACAAAATCATATTTTGTCTAATTTTGCTTGGTACAGTTCACACGGGTGTTCGAAATGAAGAAACTATTGTTACTTGCTGAACAAAAGATATCAAACACGTCTACCGTGGTAAAAGCTACCCAAGTGCGCCTATCTATTTTCATTGGTAGTTAACCGGAAATCATTCTATTTAAACTCCTATCTTTCTTAATATCTGAGATAATGTAAAAAAGAAAAAAACATTAGAAGATTGTGCAAGATTATTTACTAAACTTTGCATCAAGTTCCATTCCTGGCCAAAAGGTCCATTTAGGATTCATTTATCTTATATTATCTGAAGTGTTGAGCTGCAGTCTCACACGTTTCTGTACATGTTTCAAATGTTTGTTTTTTATCCTTTTTCTGTTATATAAAAATTTTATTTTATTAGAATTAAACTTTTCTAGACAAGTGAATTCATAACCGACAGACAGTAAGAAGTTTTTTCTTTGTATTAACTAGGCTGTCACAATGGAAGTTTTGTTTAGATTCTACAAAAACCTCTCAAAGAAATCGCCATGATTAACTCTTCAACAGCATACCTAAATAAAAATTACAAATTAACAACGTGTCAAAACAACATCCAAGACTTGTTTAACACAGATGAGATTCCTGGTTTTGGAAATCTGTTGAATATAAAATTTAAAGGGAAAATCTAGACTTACTTAGATCAATACAAGAATTACACATGATACTGTTACTGCTACTGCGAGAATTAACTAAATTATTATATATATTAAGGGAAACGCAAAGAACTAAAGCGATAAACCGAGTTGAAGTTTTATGAGCGGCGTTAATATACGATGGTGTCTCAGGAGGTTCGCTAAGTGATCGAGAAATGTGACTTACTGCTATTTAGATCAGAAACTGATGGGAATAGATAATCTACAGGAATTGCATATGTTTACAATTTCAGTACAGTTATTCTAAAGACGATAGTGAGATACAGTTTGGCTATCATGGGAGACATATATAGTTAGTCTTATGCTACTAGGTACGACGCAGTTGCTGTTATATATGTATCCAAGGTTATGAAACAATTGTTTCATTGTTAACAAAGCTCGTACTGTAAAAATATAACGTATACGCCCTCGTTTCTTCTTGGCGATAACTAACATTTTTAATATGCCCCCATAAAAAAGTCATTTACTTATAAATCAGGCGACCTTGACGGCCACCTGATCCTTCCTCTACAACTTATTGAGCAGTTACGAAAAGTATTATTTAAGGATTTCTGCATTTCCGCAGTTTCATAAGCGGGGTATCCATCACGCAGAAACCATATACATTCCAATCTAATGCACTTTTGTTGAAGCATTGGAATTACTTCAGTTTCCAGATGATTTAAATATCCAATTTTATTTAAGTTTTGATCTATGAAGATTGACCCAATAGTTGTATCCTCTATAATCCCTACCCAAACATTTAACTTTTGAGGATACTGGGTATACATAATGTGTAACGAACTACAGAAACGTTCTAACCACTATTAAGATAAATAAGATATTGCTAACAAAAATTATGATCTCGGTTTGCCATTTCCATAACCGTTTCGCAGAAACCCATTCTTTTATTTCATCTTCAGGAAATAAATTCTAAATTTTGAAACATTTATAATTTTTTTCTTTCAAGATTTTGCGAAAAGTTCCTTTACTAACGTCTAAAACCTCACCAACTGACCTAAGGGACAGAAAATTATTTTCTTTAATTGCAGCACAAACAGCTACTACCTGCTGATTTTCTTCCTTCTCCGTTTTGTCAGGAACAGCTCTATTTTTACGAAGTTTTGGTGAAACGCACCCAAACCTTTCAAAATTTGAAATCATTCTGCTGTTAGTTATAACCAAGGATTTGGTCGGTTTTCGAACGCATTAACGAATAAATTGATTCTGTCACGATAATAATTTTCTAAATAATACCATTGGATACATATGCAATTGCAGCTATGTACCTGTAGCCTAAAACAAACTGAAACTTGTACAGAATAGTTTTGGTTTGCAAATGGAAGAAGGTAATAAACTTCTCCAAGTTACACTGAAATATCATCCAGCAATCTTCATAGTAAAGAAAGTCGGGGCGACTTTGAGGAGAACTTAGACTTCACCTAACTAGCTTATCACTGACACTCTCCACAGTCAAATCTTCAGATCTTTATCCGCTCATAACTCAGCATTAACACTCTCACAATTTTATTTTTTTGCATATCATTAAATAACAAGGTTGCTTCATCAGTTATTACTTTTGAAATGTCGAAAAATCATTCTTGCCCTTCTCAATTAACCTCACATTATTACTATAGAAAAGAGACATTTTTGTGTTTTTTTTTGCCCTGCCATCCAGCGAGAACGAGAAGACGCTATCACATGAACCTTGCTATAACAATTACTGTCTTTACTTCTAGAGCGTTTGTTGAACTAGTAGCGACTTCACTTACTCGTACATACCCTTCACGATCGTCCGACCAGCAAAAAATTTCATTCACCAACATCTATCCAGTTAAACAGAAATCACAGTTGCTATAGCTTCAAAAGCTGAAAGCAACAAGATTATGATGGTTTGCAAGTGTGAAGAATCGCCATGTCTTGCTAGCGAGGAGCTGGCAAGACCAAAACTGCAGTCAGAGGCTGCCGCGGTTCTGCATGTTTGAAAGTTAGAATTATCAACTAATAATGTTTTTGGTTTATTTGTAGAAATTGTGGATATGTGAGAAATCAAATAATTTCTAGTATTTCCTCTCCTAATTATCTTACAGAGAAAATCTCAGTAGTTATTTTGTCTCTGCTGTTAATAGCATAGCCCACTGGGAAATTCAATTGTTCAATCCTTTAGCGAGAAGAGATTGAGTAAAATCTTACCTGAACAAAAGCAAGAAGCTAATTACATTACTTCAGTTCGAAGTTTACATTTTGATATAGAATTAGAATGTTTTGAATTACAGTACCAAGAAGAAATGTCTGGAAACTAAATATAGAAATAGAGAGTTACCAGTGCATAAATCGGAGAGGTTTGAAACTCGGCAGTTTAATAATCCTACTTATAAACTTTGCAACTTTGTAATTGCGTTGCTATTATGTCCATATTGTATAAAAGCCATAAAAATTAATTTTTCTTAAAATCGGTCTGTATCAACATAAATGAAAATTGAAATTATTGGAAAGAAAAATGCTTCACAGAGATAAATAAAAAAATTAAAAAAAACTTAGAGCTGCTAAAGGTATTGTGATGCAACCCAATTTACAAATGTCATGCCAGCCCAGATAGATTTTACTTTTTATTTATTTATAACACGACTAGATCATAGTACCTGACTGTATTACCCATAAAATGCTTATGGTTCAGGATTTAAATGGAAATTTCAAAAAACGAGTTCAATTCATATTAGAATCTAATTAATCTGATTAAACTTGTTTGGCGATAAAACAAAATTGTGCAATAATGAACAAAAACTGACAAATAGCCATTTCAGAAATTGAACTAAATTCTTTAAACTTCTAAGTAGCTATTTAACTTTATTAAAATTATTTAGGACTAAAACGTGTTTCCTTTTAAAAAATATTTGATCCCGATTTGAATTCTGTAATTTATTACTTTGTCAATTAAACCTGCGTGCTTGACATCTGCCAACTATGATTTTTCTAAACTATTAAAATTTACAATTTGATCAATGTTGCAGTGAAAATGTATGTTGGCTTGCAGCAAGATTTTCCCAAGAGATTTCAAGCTTCGTGGCTCACCCTGCATTACAAAATAAAGTCTGTAGATACTATCAATTGTGATAAAACCGAAAAGGAAATCGTTCATTATTAGACTGCAGAATAATGGCCAGTTCTAGAAAGCCAAACTGAACTAATGACTACGATAGGTAGAAGAAAGAATGTGTCCATGTAGTAACAATAAAAAACAAATAGTGAATCATTTAATTTTTAATTGTTCAAAATTAGTACCTCAAAGAAATGTTTTACTGTACAGCATAACCTTAAAAAGAGAAAATTGACCGTTGACACAATATTTAGTTAGACAATATTGGAAAAATTTTGTAAAGTTTGTTAGGAGCATTAATTTTGAAAATCTTTAGAGTTAAATAAAGACAACAAATTTAATATATTTCAGTATTATAAATAATTCAGTTCAGTTCAATAGTTAGTTAATATTCATTGTTTAGTTAGTTCACGCCTAACGTTTAGTTAGTTATGCTATTCGTGTTACATTTAATAGTATAATACATACATAGAATGAATTTTGCAAAAGAGACATTAAGCATATACCGCATGAGCAAAAATATTTTATAAAGGGGTGACTGGACTAATTTTCAATCTGAAACCATTCATTTGAGTTCTATTGATGTAATAGCGATGAAAACTAGAATTAGACTATCAGATTTGGTCAAGTGACTTAATTTATCAATAGCAAATTACAGCAATAGATAACTACAACATCTACGCGTATGCCATCTCAAAAGTAAGCTTTGATTACGAACGTTTTGTCCTCTTGGGAAAATACCATAATGAAAATCAGGAAAAATGAAATAATTCATTTTCAAATATCAGATTTCGACTGATTATTTTGGTAATTAAATATCCGAATCAATCAAAGACAAAATCGATACCTTTATTATTTAGAAAGCATTTTTATGTACGAGTACGCCACGCCCGAAATACAGGGTGTCCCCGCAGTTAACGAAAGTACTTGTGCAGTAAACTCCTGAGTCACAATTAATTTCCTGTACAAATGTATTCCTAAAGTAAATCATTGACAAGGTGCAGGGTATCTTTTGAAATTTCTCCAAACAGATATTTTGTTCATTTTGAAATTTACGCTCAATTATCAAGAATCAATTAAAATCAGTTTTTCTTGTAGGATGCGTCAATTTTGAGTGAGACGCAACTTAATTTCTAGTAAATTGATTTTTTCTCAATATCCGAATAGAATTTCCTGTATATTTATTATTATTTATTATAATGAAACTAATTTTTTTCTACAGAACTTAATTTGGGTATTTCCACCAGTACCTTAGTACCCTTTGCCTGGAAAAGTCGTGCATTTCAGGATATACTTAAGTTTATAGCGACGATTAGCCTTATCTTATATAAATATGTACTCTGCATGTTATTATCAAAAAATTCAAATTATGCACTTCCCTATCTATAGTTAACAGAAACACATTTTACAGTTTTTTTTATTGTTTTACATTATCACAGCTATATACAAAAATTGAGATATATCTACAAATCTACTTCAAGTTCTCTAAACTTTAATAAAGTAATATAAACATATTATGTGATGTCAAGGTGGTATATTTATGGCAGTTAATATATTTAGACAGTATTTCACAATAAAAGTTAATATAACATACTTTTATTTACTATAATAACTATTATAATATTGTACTAAGGCATTTCAAATTTTATTATTAACAAGTTGAGGTTATACTTCACTTATTAACTTTCTATAATAATATCAAATGCAAAATCAAAGTGTTAACAATAAATTTTAGTATATTTTTCTTTACACCTAACTTAACTGAAATAAGAAACTTGACCTTCTTAAAAATTAAAGCTTAATTTCTACGAACTTAAAACTATACAAAGATGATATAACATAAAAATAATTCTTACAACAAATTATAACTTCTCCTGTATAGCTCTTCTAAGTTCTTCTGTAGCTTTTGCAAGATTAGATGACGACGTTCTTATTTTTAAATCTTCAGGTCTCGAATCATCATAGAAATAATCTTTTGGAGGTTCTGAAGGATAAGGATGACATCTACCACTGCTACCAAATTTTGGTCTTGGTATTCTGACTCTTTTCACATCAACAAGCCAAGATTCCATTTTGATTAATTTGTATCTGAAACGCAAAATTTAAAAATTATCCTCCTTATAGTTATAAAAACAACAACATCAATTTTCATGTATGTAAAACAATTGTAACCAGGTTTATTTTATGTAAAGAAAACAAAGAACACTATGCATTCTACATAAACAAGCAATTCCGTTCTACGAGCACTAAAATAAAATATATTCGCCTTAAAACAAAGCATTAATTCAAGACTTCAAACGAGCAAAGTGCCTAACCGCATTTAGTAGTATCTTTTAGAAAAAAAAGTCCCTCGTATTTATGGCCTCGTTTTGTTTCGCATTTTGCGGTCTAGACGATGAATTATTTATTTCTATTTTACTTTAATGCTAAAGTATTATATCTTTCTAACTGTATGTATATGTGCACAATATCCTGCGAGTCCTGCAGGTGTGTGAGTGTGTATACCTCAACCGAGATTTATTTTTCCCCACCATAAAAAAGCAAATGTTGGAAAATTTATGGTTTAATATTTTTGTGCTCTTGAAGGTATACAAGGATATTTTAATAAATGTGGCAGATAATAATTTTATAAATTTGTTCTTTCCAAAGATTATTACCGACTGTGAGAGTGAGAGAACGTTGCTACAGAGGATGCTGTAATCGTGCCGAATAGTTTATGTTCGAAACTAAGTTATTAAATATTTCAGGTAACTCATTCGTTTTAACAAAAAAAGTATGCAGACATTCCCCAAAGATTGTTTAAATATTTATTTATATTGGGAATTGCATGTGAGGTATTTGTAATTAATACTTACTTGTTTATTTAGAGAAATTTATAAAGTTTGTTTATTTTGCATTCCTCGGAGAAATATTTTAGCAGAATCGTTTTTAAACAAAACATAAGCTACAACGTGAAGTAACTAGAGTTTGTTAAATCGGCTTTTATACAATGCAGCAAATAATTCTCCTTCTTTGTAAGCATTTCTTGAATTTTAACATAACATTTTCATGTTGGCTACATAAAAAATAATGAAATACTTGAAATATCAATTCGTTGATACTTTCCTTTTTAGAAAAAGCAATCTAAAAAGGATCTCCTTTCAAATGATTCTTTTCAAAGTCTTTTCAGAATTTTTACAACTGAAATCCTTGATACATCAAGATAAGTATGCTCTATAAACCGTGAAATCTCTCAAGGAAATAAAATGGGCCCAGTAAAGCTAAGCCAAAAGGATTGGGAAAGTCCGAATTGCAGATGGACAGTCATCTCCATCTTTTCTAGTTTAAAGAAAATCCTCAATGCTTGAACTGCCACTACTTTTTTCAAAACTGTCATTTAAAGATTGCTCTACCAAACTTAAGTTTTGTGATAACTACAAAAAACTACATGTAGATAAGTTTCGGTGGGGTGTCAGGTTCTGCTTTTGTGATCAACCTTAATATAATTGCAATTCTGTCAAGTTTTACCCTTCCGAACATTCAGTGTATCAAGTGCTAATAAATTATCAGATTGTACATACTTGGCAAGAAAACCTCAAAATTAAAACTTAAGAACTTGTTTCGTATCTACAAAAGATTATTCCTCAAAAACAAAGAAAAGTTGAAGGCGAACTTCGAACTAATAGAAGTGTTCGAAGATACACTTACTTAGGATACTTTTCTATACAGTTTAATAGGCAACCATTGTCATTTTTTGAACACTTTTGAAACTATCAGTGTTAGTGCCAGGAAAATTCATTTCCCACTAAGACCAAAGCTTTGTAAATTCTCTCTGCGACTTCATCCCAGATGAACAATGATGAAGGTTTTACTTCAGTTTCCAGTAAAACATCAAACAAAAGATCAAGACGCAACTACACCGAAAATACCTAGGTTGAAGTTGAAAACAGATTTGATGCATTAGATGATGAAGGTATGGATGAAGACGAGATGAAAGAAAATCTTCGTCCGGCCGAAAAGAAACAAAAAGTCCCAACAATTATTATCAAGAATAAAGATCGCTGGCCGGCTCTTTCCAGTGGGGATTAGCATCCAACCCGCGAGCGTTGAAGGCTACATTTTCTGGGCAACAATTGTGTATTTTTCTACACATACCAACTGAAAGGAGAAAAACCGTTACGCGTCGTCCTCCTAGGCATTCCGGAGGCCATAAAAACAGACGACGTCGTCACCAACTTTTGGGCTAAAGGATTCGCAGTAAAAACCGTTACCAGACTAAACGTTGGAAAAGAACGTCGACCGATTCCTTTGGTCCTCTTCAACTTATATTTGGAACATTTGATCGATCCGGTCCCTCGCCATCAGAACCGAAAAAAAAGCAAGAGGCGGTAAGTCAATGCCACAGGTGCCAAGGATTCAATCACACACAGCGCTGCTATCATTCTGAACCATGCTGCGTCAAGTTCGCCAAGAACCACCATTTGGTCACTTGTCCAAAGCCGAAAGATCATCCCGCGACCTGCATAAACTGCAAAGTTTCCCGAAGAAGCAGCCAGCCCAACAAAAATCATCCAGTGTAACCACACGAACTCCGGCACGAGCCACCGTCTCGCCGGCACTTTCAAAAAATAAACCATCTCCACTACAACAGCATCTAGAAACCAGCCCAAGAGTGAAAAATCCACGCCTCAGCGAAGCTACGCTACTGCAGTTACTACCCAGGCTGCAGTAATATCCGCGCCTCCAAGCCAAGGGATGTAGTCAGACAACCCAGCCTTCCTCTTCCAATTCTTGGGAAATGCTGCTCATTCTAGCCACCCTGAATCACTGAAGAAAATCCTGACACTCGCTCTGGAAGCCCTATCCAACAAAGATATTTCGGTAGCCTTTCTGGAGGTTTGACCGGAGATTCTAGGTCGGTTTAACCGTTAAATGGCAGTGCAATCAAGAAAATCCACATCCCTACAAGTCACTCTTTAAAATGCTAACGGACTAGAGAGACATACACGTCCAAAGCATATTCTGCAGCCATAACTTCAACCCCACCCAACCACCACGCCAAACCAATTGCTTTAAGGTAAAGGAGATTAAAGTATTATTAACTAGGAACTCCTAAGACACGCCAGATGCAAGATACTTTTAAAACTGACTATTCTGGATTAGACTTGACTTATAAATTCTATAGGCAGCTAAAAAAATTCATTATTTTGACTTTAGACAGATACATAGGGACTTGTAGGCAAACTGAGGACGACCACAGTAATACCTCCTAATGGGTTAATTATGTATTTTGGTTTTTTCCTTCGTAGATAGATTGGTTCATTTTTCTTATTTTAGTTCTTACAATAGTTTAGTAGAAACACCGGCACTACTTAGCTCGGTGTTTTTGGTTTCCATGCAGATGCAATGCCCTGTACCTCAATTCTTCTGCCCTTGAAATTTTGCAAAGCCGGTAGATGATGGTAGCTCAGTGGATAAATAGTCTAGAAGCAATGATAAAATAGTTTGACGTATAGATTTATAAGTTTCCACTAAAAGTAAGAAACAGAGATTGGTAATGTCAAGCAAACCCATTTAAAGTTGGCAATAGACAAATGGACAACAAAACATGAAAATGCACCAAACCTGAGCAGGTATAACATCTAGATCTGTACAGCAAAAATAGACAACAAGTAAAACGAATGCACTGAAAGTGCAGGATGGATACTTGAGAAGAAAAAATAAAGACTAAAACACACAAGTCTACTACATACAAGTATAGGTTACAAATGACACATAGAAAAGATAAAGAAAAGCATCTACTGAGTAAAATATAGATAAGAGGAAGAAAAAACTTCTGAAATTCATCTATCTGATAAACACCTTAACTGCTTGCTTCTAGTGATTCTAGTCAATAGACAAATATACCAATACCAATCTTCTCCAATTCTTAACTGTTTTGAGGTTTATTGTTTTGGCAATCCTTTCCTTCGCTTTGCAGAGTAGTACTAATTAAACTCTTTATTAACTTAATATCTTCAATTATGATTTTGATTTTTCACCTTTCTCATTACAGCGTTAGTTTCGATTCTGTTGCAATCCTGGACTTCTTTTTGCATTACATAATATATCGAAACTATTAATTAATTCTTCAATTACATAATAGTATTCCAAATGAAGATCAGTTAACCAACTGTTCAAGTCATAAAGTTTTCAAACCACAAACCGCTGTCTACGTAAATCATAGTAAGTGCAATCAGCTAGCTGTACTTATGACAGAAGGTTTCGCATTTACATACATGCCATAATTAACGTCACAAACATAAATGCACAAGCCAATTCCAAATACTAAATATGATCTGATAAAATTTTAAGTATTTAGTAATATAACAGCCTAGACTTAATATCTCAGAATTTCAAACTGCGCTGTTTGATATCTTCCATGATATCTTCTTTAACTAGCACGTTTTTCTTTAATAAGCATGGATCAATTTCGCTGGGATTATTTAATATCTCTATATTAATGTAAATATTTACCCAATTTAAGTAGACTGAACTTTATGTATAACTTAGTAGTTCCAGTAACAGTTTAAAAGCACTTTAAAGGGAAGTTGTAGACTATTAAATCAAACAGAATATTTTAATTGGAAAATTACAAAAAATTAAAAAAAATAGAATACTTCTAAATAAAAATTACTTTTAATTTTTAACAAATTATAATTTATTCATTAACGCTTTGAGCAAGATATATCTGGAGAAAGAGTACATGGACCACCACTGCATAAAGTCAAAAGAAAATCCATGACCTTAATTTTCATTAAATAACATTAAATAATGTTTAATAAGAACACGACATTCAAGTTACCCAGAAATTATATAAAATAATAAATGTAATACTAACCAAATTTTAGAATCCTGACATGGATAAATTTTCTTAATAAAGTTCATATTGTAAAAGTTAGTGACCTGGAAATAATCTCTTCTAGAGTTAATTTCGAATGTAACCTTGTAAATGCATTAATGGCTAAAAGTAAATTAATTAAATTTCAAGCACTCGAGTAGAAGTGAACGGAAGAGTTGACATGAAGAAGTAAAAGCTAAGATTCTAGTTAGATATCGCAATTGATTTAAAAGTAGAAATAAAGTTTGATTTATGTTTGCTACTGATAAACGAGATGATATTTTTTGCATACATATTTATAAGTGTGTAATAGTTAATTGACGTAACAACCGTACATAATTTCATTCTTATGTTATTACTCTTTAATAGAAATGATGTTCAAAGAGAAAACCATGCAGTGTTACCTCCTTAATGATGAATGCTATAATTAGATAATTTAAAATACAAACAGAGCATTTAATTCTTGTTCTTGTAAAACTTAAAATATCCTTTCTATAATATGCAATTATAAGTTTAACAAGCGATGTAATTAATTATCTGCCCCCCTAGAAATTACAATTCCCAAATATTCCCTCTCCCTCATTCATTTTAACTTGAAAGACACAGAAATCTTTTTCTAATTAAAGCCAAGAAACACGAAGGCTCATAAATCCGTGACGAGCAAAAAAAAAGTCGTGGTTATTTCTTACAGTTGAAAAGGATGTCAAACTAGTCTAGTCTTGAAGCAGACAAGTTGTTCAGTCTATAACGATCCTGGTATCCCATTGAACTATACTCGGTCACAAGAGTTGTTTTCACGTACCGTTAGTTTATTTGATGGGGATATTTAAAAATACATTTTGAAAAAAAAAGTTAAAAGTAATTAGTGAAAGAACCGTGAACCCAATAACCGCAAATGAAAACAAGTTTACGCTCCGGACTCGGACAGGCTTGCACTTCAATGGATTCTGGAAATAAATTGATTGGATTTTTTCTTTTTTTGTACATTTTTAAAATTGGCATGAAGGAAATTTAATTTTGTATCAACGTGTGTTTTTCAGAGAAGAGAGAAAGAAAATCCCAAGAAAATAAATTAGTTAACTATCTATATGTAAAACTTGCACTGTAATCATCAACAGAAGACTTTCTTTTTCTACTTTTCTCTTACAACATATCCTGTTACTATCATTTCTGCAACTTAAAATATTCTCAATTATAATCTGATACTTTTCTTATTTACTGATTTTGTCTCAATACGTAAAGATGCCCTATAATCATTGTTTGATTTATACAATCCAATTTAAAAGTTCTCAAGAATTATTTATCATCAAAATCAGATGAGATGGTACATGTTCAAATAAAAAGTTGATTGACACGGGTGTAGGCCAGTAAGAAAATACGTACGCTGCTGTTCCATCATCATTCATGACATTTCTTTAATCTTCTAGGATATTCTTTTATGGGCATCAATCTTTGACCTTAATTCTTTCTTGTCCTTTGTGATTGTATCTAACATATTTTACTCCGAGTTGTTTTATCAAGTTTTGTTACTTCTTTCCAAATTATTTTTACTATGTAAGTGACTGTTCGTTATTCTTTCACTTTGAATTATTAATATTACAACTATAATTGTACATAAATATATTCATAGGATAAAATTAAATATAAAATGAAATTAAGGCTTCTCTTTCGAATTTGTACACCATAAGTGCGTAAACTACAGAGAAACTTTTAAAGACACTAAAAAGCTAGGATTTCCCCTTTCCTCTAACAACAGTTAAAAATAGTTTTCTGTTGTTTTCTCATTGTATTAAATTTTGCTTCTACAAAGTGGATTCTGTTTCCATAGTTTTCCGAAGTAAACTCAGTAAACTCGAATGAAACACACTGATAATGGAAATAAGTCTTTCAAGCAGATACATTTACAGTGTGCTGATTAAGTATGGAACAAATTCAATAATATTAATATTTTGGAAAAAACAAAAAAGGGTGTAACGACTTAAATTGTTGGGCATCTTTTAATATTATGCACAAATCAATGACGTCATAATTATTTGATCAATGACGTCATCGATATTTTTTTAAATAGTAACCCCAAAATATTTTTGCATTATTATTATTCTCCATTGAAGTCTGTGAACAATGATCTTTAAATTTTTTAAATTTGCTCACGCTTTTCGGAGATATTATTTTTTTTGTTGGAGAATAATAATCTGCAAAAAATATTTTGGGGTTGCCATTTATAAAAAAATATCGATGACGTCATTGGTCAAATAGTTATGAAGTCATTGATTTGGGTATAATATTAAAAGATGCCCAACAATTTAAATCGTTACACCCCTTTTTTGTTTTTTTTTTGGAAATATTAATATTTCTTGAGTTATTGAATTTGTTCCATACTTAATCAGCACACTGTATATTGTTCCAAGCAAGCAAGAAAACAGATGAGCTGCCTAAAGGTTTTAGCAAACTCGCATCTAGAGTAATATGGGAATGAAAAGCTAAAGAAACTGACAGACCAGAATACACTAAAAACAATTAGGGTATCGGGACATCAGGCAATGAAAAACCTGATGAACTGGCTCAAACGGCAGCAGAAACCCGCCTTGGAAGTACCAAAGGAAGCAGTCCGAAAACAAGTGAGAAAATGGATCAAAAGTCAACATAACGCAATGGAAAACTTTTCCAGGACAAGAATATAGAAAATCCTATATGGGTAATCCATGCAATAAAAGAACAAGTGAAAATCAGCTACGAAAAGTAGTAGGCTACCTTAGAAGCAACGTACTACCTAAATGAAATAGATTGTTATAACGGTGCAGAATGTACAATAAGACACTAGAAGCAGCTCAACAGATACTGTTCAAATGCGATGCTCTCTCATGCGGAAGTCAGATTATCTATAGGTCAACAGAAACAAAACCAGGACATTTATTGTAGTTACTATAGGGAACTAGAATACTGGAATGGGTACAGTAAGTTAATGGCAGTAGCATAATAAGCTATTAGCCTGCATTGCATTAAAGTCCGGACAGCTCCCAAGAGAAAAAAAAACAAAAATTCGAATTTATTTATGAAAGGGCTTTGTGGCCAACACAGCCTGTCTCACACCAGTGATTTCCTCGAAGATCGTGTTATATCTTTGTTGTTTTCTAAATCTCAAGAAAACGGTGTTCATTCTAAAGACCAAACCTTCTCATCAGCTGGAATGGATGTGGTATGCAAAAGGTTTCTTCTGGTCGGTAACTGTAATGGTGAAAGTGCGAGTAGTGCGGTAAAAAAAGGAAGAAACATTTAAAACAAAATCTGCACAGCTTCCGACGATATTAGATTCTACTGTTCTTCCATGAAAATGTTGGCAGCGTTTTTAACTTTGGTTCTTCTGTTCATCTTAAGCTCGGTTGCACAAAAATAATTTGATCATTGGTCAAGTTGATCAATTGATTAACCGATATGATTGGATAAGTCTGAATATCTCACTACTTCTGATTGGTTAATCATTTGATCAAGTGGTTGATCAATCGATCAAGCATTTAACAAAGCTTTGTGCAACCCGGCCTTAGTGCTAGTTTTGGTTCTAGTGGTATGTTCTTTGTTGTGGTCCGGGTTGACGGGAACTAAAGGCGAAGAGAGAAACGTTTAGTCTTGTTTCTTATCTTCCGATGGTACAAGAAATGACTTCCATGTTGTGAGATAAATGTGTTAGTATTAGAATTCAGGAACTCCTTTGAACTACGTATGTACTTTTGCCTTCTTCTCATACTCCTATTACAAATGGCATTCTCTATCACATGGCGAAGGGCTATAGCAAAATAATAGGTAGTCCCATTCAAACAGGACCACACATTTATTTAAATATTTTAAAAACTACAAATGCTAAACTCATGATAATTTAGATTGTGACTGTGACCGGCGAGGTGTACCGAGACTTTCTGGCTTGCAATATTCAAAAGTGGATGGCGGCACGTAACGTCAAAAAGCCCATTTTCGCACATGACAATGCGCGTCCACACATTGCCATTGTGGTGCGTAAGTGGCTTGATCAAAGCCAAATCGAAACATGGATCCAGCCACCATATTCGCCAAACTTACAACCATGTAATTTCAACTGTTTTGGCAATCTGAAGATTGGTCTAAGTGGTACTCGGTATGCCAACTTTGATGTCCTCAAAAATAGAATTGATGAGGTTATGCAAGATGGTTTGGGGCATGGCCTATATCAAGGTGTTTCCATGATGCCTGAGAAGTGGCAAAAGGTGATCGACAACGGTGGGCAATATAGTACATAAATTTAAACTATCGTGAGTTTATCATTTGTAGTTTTTAAAATATTTAAATAAATGTGTGGTCCTGTTTGAATGGGACTACCTATAGTAATAGGAGCTTTCGTAAGAGTTTATTAAGGTACAGAGATAGCTATCCAGTACGCCATCGCAGAATTTGGCGAGAAGACAACAACGCTTCTGCATGATGCACAGACATTGTTGCATGTAATTTCGTTAAGTAGAGACAGAAGAAAAAGAAATTTTCCAGGTAAGAAACTAAAAGTGGGTTTTCAAAAGATTGCTTTTATTTTTGATCACCAAAACCAAATTTCAAACTAAGGAAGCTCTCAAGAAAGAGTCCCATAGCTTACAGCTGTGAATGGCAAAGATGATGTACAATATCGCGGTATTGATGTCGTAGGTATAATGCAACATTTGTGAAAATGAAGACAAAAATGATGAAAGAGACTGCCTTTAGGAATGTACACTTTCGAAAGGTTTTTCTGGAATGGAATCTAGCCTTGAGAGTATAACAGAAATCCATTATAAATTATTCTTGCAAACTGAAAAGAGTCATCGGTAATCAGAGGTTTTTGGAAACGTCTTTCGTACCAGACCTTAGCGAAGACATGTTCGATTTCAATTATTCAATAACTCTGAAATCGAAGTAGTGGTCTAGATTTATGTTCTCGTTCAACGGGTTAGTCTTTTGAAAATTTGATCAGTGACTTTGGGCTGGGCTATGAACTTATTGGGAAACAGGCCAGAGTGGAATTTATTGAACTTTTGGGTTTTCAAGAGGCAGAAGTTGAAAATGATGATGATTTTAGAAAGATGTCTGAAAGTTTTTCTTGTGAGAGAGGAGCAAAACTTTTGTACAGCATTCTTCCTATGCGGAAATTCTTGGTCTCTTGAGTAAGTTTGTTGGTGAAGCTGATTATCCAATACAGACCCTTAGAGAGGCTGATGAATTTGGTCGAAAAAGTCGATTATTCTATCACCCTGTCTCCAGGATTTTTTACCTCTTTTTCGAGGACACAGCTTATATCGGATGACAGCCCAAGAGGCTTCCTGAATGTTGTAACGGTATTCCGAAGGATAGGGAATTGTCTGTCCTACTGCATCTTGGTTTTTTTTGACATAGACAATTGAAAGGGGATACTTTTTACAATGAAAAGGTAGGTACCGGAAATATTTTTTTATAATTCTGAAGTCTACATTCATTTAGCAAAGAAAAGATGCTTTTACATCATTAATTTAGGAATTTTTAAACCATGGCCACGTGTCATATTAGGTTCCCAAAAGCTTTTAATATTATCTTATTACTAGATAAGTTGTTCATTGGAAATCTTTCAGATACTATTCTTTGGGAGGTCGGATTTCAATTACAAAAATGTTTTAATGGGAGATTTTAAGGATTTAATTCAAAATCGTTACAAATAGCAAAATCTAAAATTTGAATTTCCAACCTGTTATGTATTGAATGCCATCCATTCAATTCGGTAAACAAATTATATTTTGTAACCGTAACCTTTCGCTGTCGATATTCATACATCACCTCTTCACGTCTAACTCAAGGTCTTGACAGTTCTAGTTCCTAGACAGTTCTAAAGAAATTCTATATTTCATAATTGTAAACCACGACAAAGACCTAATAAGATATAATAATTGCTCCTTCTACAAAATAAATGTCGAATATTTGATTTATTAAGAAAACTCGCAATAAATCATTAATGAATAAAGGCGCGTTCATTTATATAAATACCAGTTTTCATATTTAAAATATTAAAATCGCTGAATTATTTATCACCAGGAAGGCTTCACTCGTTTCCGACATTCCTGATTAACCAACGTTAATTGAAACCAAACCGGGTTTGATACTAAAATAAAATTGACAGGTAATTCTATGAAAGAAAATTAAATATGAATTCATAAATCGTTCTGCTTCACAAACTAACCGAGGCGTAAAAAAATCATTTAGGAAATGGTTTCGCTATAAAACAAAATGGTGTTGTCGGTGTTGCTTCTGCGTTGTTTTGTAGTAAACGAGGTTGAAGGTTAAAATAAATTATGGAAATTGGAAACGGCCCAAAGGGTCATCGGAACGGTACTTTTCTATTTAACAACTTAAAATCCATCTCAACTTATACTGTATTCCAACATATAATAACGTAGCAATTTCCGGCAAGGCGATGAGTGGACATCACCTCTTATTCGCCGACGCATTTATTACTAGCTTTTACGGCGTTAAAAGCACTTATAGGCTATAGTATTGTTGACTTTACAAGTCATGTTAATTATATTCCATAAAAGCATAAATAATGTGAGCGAGGCTGGTTCGTTACACGCTATGAAATATATCGCACGAAGGAAACTAAGCGCACGAAAAATATTTTTTGTTCACAACAAAAATGACATAATAATAATGTTAATTTAATCATACAAAGTCTTATTAAAGCTTGCGTTGCTTAAATTTTTTTATGTTATTGTTAACTGCACGGTAGTCAGAAAATGCAATAAAAGAAGCTTTAATTAATCTGACGAAAACGGCAAAAGAAAGAGAAAAACGATGTTCTATAATAAAAAGAGTGAAATCGACTGTAAAAACTTTATCGATGTGATAAAAGTTATTTTAAAAGCCTGGTGCAAACGACGCACTGACATTAGCTACTCCTCAATAAACGATTATGAGTATTATGACGTAGATATTGTTATCGCTTTTAACTGTGTAAAAACGTTTGCAATAGTGACGGCGGCGCGTCGTTAGGAATAACAACTCAAAAACAAATAACTATTAAAATAAAAAGCTTGCCATTGTCTAAATTTGTTTGTTTGCAATTTATTTCATTATAATTTATAAAAACAAAACAGTTGTATGAAAAGAATTGTCATCATAGATATCCCTGGAATATTTCCACTTCTCTTTTCAAACATGGTTTGCGCTGATTTTATTTTGATTTCAATTATTATCAGTTTTATCAACTTTTTTGATTATTTAATACGTGCTTCATTTAACATAATCTAAAATTTCTTCCAATTGCGTAACTGTTATTGGAACAGCTTACGATAGCGTCCCTGTGTCGAAGACGAAAGCATCTGTCTGTCTGTCTAATACTACCGGTGAGAAATGCTATGCTATGGTTCATTTGGACTAGCTCAATGTGGTATAGTATCGTGACACAAAATAATTTTCTGCTTCTCCTAACAAAGCTCCGAGTATTTTACAAAGTCCGTGGTAATAACCATTTGGCAATTGTTGCTTATTCTTTTAATGATCGAAACGCAATATGACTTAAGACGCAACTTGACTAAACTCAGCTTGAATGTAAGGTCTGCTTAGAAAAGATTTCAGTTACACTATGGAATTTAATAATTGTTTTAGCTAAGCTGAGAATTTTTTAAAACGTATGATTTCAAAAAGAGAGACAAAGCTGCTGTGTAAGTTAGCTGCAGATCTAAAGGTACTATTGAAAGTAAAAAGTTCTGCATCATTCATATTTGCCAAAACTCAAATTATATTGACATGTTTGGTTAGGTTAGACCCTGGATATGGTACAACAATGTGAGTTACTACATTTTAAGTCCCAAGTCGAGCTTAAAATTTATTGAGGGAACCGGGCGTAACTATTTTTTCTAATATTTTCTACAAATACATTCTCTTTCTCTTCTTCAGTTAGAAAGCCTTCAAGATATTTGGTCATTTTATTATCTATGCATCTTTTTCCAATTCGTTTAAATCAACAAAGAGAAATATGTTTATATCAAAAACGACAAATGGCTATCTATTGCACACGGTCAAAAAAGGAAATAGTATGGTTTCAAAAAACTCATCCTTAATAATAAAGTGTATTTACCCACTCAGAAGAGAACAAGTTTGATGACACATCAGCCCGGATTGCGTCTAAATGCCAACATACAGTTTGATCTCCCACATATTTAGAATAATCGATGCGAATCTTAGCTACTAGACATTTTTTCAAATGGGCTTTGTTAGACTGGCAATTTGTATGCAAGATATGATTCAAACTTTTGCCTTGGTAAAACGGCTTACAATGGAATACGGACGACAAGAACTGCAGGACTTTTAACACTCTCCAACAACTAACCTAGCCAGACTTTGCGTTTACATTTTTTATTAATGAAAATATCCAGCCACAATAACTAACTTATAAATTAAAAAAGGAAGTGAAATTAAACAAATTGGAATTAGAGAAAACTGTTAGCAGGCGGATCCTAATTCACACCACGATTTACGTTGGTTCATTAAACGAAATGGTATTAAGTGAAATGAGAGCTTAGTCAAAACGATATTAGACAAAATGGAAGTAATCAAAATGAACGGATTTTAATTGCGCTTATTGTTGATTCACCAAAAAGTTTCCAATAAAGACTGATCATAAAATGGAGGGGAATAGAATTTTTGACTTTATTTCCTTATACACAATTTTGCGAGCTAGTAATGTAACTATGAGATTTTATATTAGCAGGACAAATTTCGTTTGTGGAAGTCTGAAAAATTTCAAAATTTGACATTGGGTAGGGTATTCCACGAGGAAAGACTTTGCATGTGTTTAACAAGAGATTTTTCTCAAAATACACTTTATTTGAATAGATAGTATACGTTTACCCGATAATATTAACAAGACTGTTTTGAAATTGCATATTTGACGTTCTTAGTAGAACCCGACTTCGTGATATCTCAAAAAGTCACTCAAAACTAGTAGAAATATTATATCGACAGATCTTACCTTGCAAGAAAGATATTACTAGTATTGTTTCTAATTTAGATTAGGTATTACGATTACCTATATTATAATGGTTTTGGAAATCAAAATCTTTTCGTAAAATAAGTAGATGTTAAGTTTATAATATGTAGTATGTGACTAACTTACCTTTGTAGCAGTCGAGCAACAACCAAATAAATTCTATAACGTCACAATCTGTAAACAAAACATAATCGCAATCAGTATGGGCAAAAAGTACCATCTCATTTTGTATGCAGGCATAATAAAAATGCAAGCTTAAAAAACTACGACATACTCAAATCTTTTACTTCTTATGCATCTCATCTAAGTACAAATAATTTGCATTTTAGTGCCTTTATATAAGTTACGTATTTACATATGTGTGTTTAGTATATTTAAAATCAACATCTAGTACATAAACAGTATATGCTATATCGTTGTAATAACAAAATAATTTTAGTTTATTGTTAATATCTCCAAATTATTTCTGCTTGATTTAATTAATTTAATTCCATCTTATATCTCTAATGTAAATAATGGCAAAGTAATAAATTTAGACGCTTATACGAGATGCGTCAGAATTTATCGACTCTTACTAAATACCATTAGTACATTCAATAATACTATGTAACAATATTTTTATTTGCTTTTTATCATTTTAAAGTTCTTGAATTTCTATTATAAATATTAATAACTTGCCCATTTCATTATTAGTTATTGATTATTGTTTGCTTCATTTTTGTATTAAATTCTAGTGTAACTGAAAACGGATGATAATTTTCATCTTCTATTACAAACGCTCTAGCCTGTCTTCTTATCTACGGGTTATTAGGGGCCCTATAATTTATTCTATGATTGCCTCCGATCGTAAATTTGCATTTACATTTATCTGGTTAACTATACATAAAGTCATAAAATCAATTAATAATTCTCTAGGGGTTTTATACATAACTGAAATTAAATCTAGCATATCTTGTTTACTTAACCTAAGGGTGGGTACAAATTGTATAATAAAATGGTAATTCCCGATAAACAATAATTATTGACTAGGAGTTTTCATGTATTGAAAGAAGAAGTGAAATTTTCTATTTGTTCTTCTTGTAGTAGTTTAAGAAATTAATGTATTTGACTACTGCCCTGATTATACAATAGGTAATTCTTCTGTTTTTCCAAGGTTTGTCATTTAGTAACTACTTACATAATCATGTTACTGACAATTTTAACAGCTGCATAGTAGTGAACAATGAAACTTACTGATCCTAACTCTATAGCTGCCTTTAGATGACCGACGAACGGGAACTTATTGAACTATCACTGTATCGTTCAGTTTTGTTATTTTAGCGCATACTTTAGTCAAAAGTCATTCAGCGGATTGGAAAAATCTTGTTCAGGGACAGCACTAAGTTATTGGGACGGTAAATTGAATTTCGTTGTAATAGCTCTGTAATTTGCGGATAATATAGATACTTATTTAGCTTTTTTTTATTGTTGAAACTCGCCCCGATTCTATATCCTCTCGGAGATCTACAGGTAGAACATGTAAACAACGTATTTGGAATTGTTTACATTGTTTACCTGTGATAGGACTAGGTGTGAAGTGTTATTTTTGCTTCTTTCGCCTCCATGTTAGAAACGCTATTTAATGGTGTTAGCATTCTTGGATGTCAAAAAAATTGTCATTTTAATAAATATGGCAATAAAAAGCAACGTAAAGTCTTTTACCAATTCTGATTCCGTTAGATTATCTTGATTTTGGCACCAAAAAAACTTTCTCAGAAAGTGTATTACGGCAACAGTGTAACCTCAGTATAGAGAATTGTCTGAAGAACGTTTTTCCAATTTCGTTTAGCACTAAAAGTGCAAAAAGGATAACTAGTCCAGTCAATGAGCTGGGAGAATAAAAAAAAACACTCAGCACGAATTTGAAATTTTTTTTGCAATGAGTTATATATGACTATGACTATTGAAAACTTCCCCCCTCCCGCCCTCTTTCTGCCCCAAATCGCCAAATCAGCCCTTTTAACTACCCCCCATTTTGGAGATTTTTTTTTTATTTGTGAAAATGTGTGAAATTTTCTTGAAAACTATATTTTTTCTAGATGTTTTCGTTGTTAGTTTTGTGGCAGCATGCTATTACCTCGAAATCGACATAAAACACGCTTTTTTTTGAAAATTTCCCAATAATTTTCCACGGGTCTTTCGTAATTTTCACTGCAACAGTGAAAGCTGGTTCCAAACATGTCGATTACATCGAAAGCGAGATGAACTGCCACCTAAGACCGCTTAAACATGAGAAAAATAAAGAAAATGGCAAGATTTTCTAATTTTCCACGGCCAGGATGGTTTTTCCGGAAAACTAGTATCGGATTCCTGATCAGCGACCCAAAAAACTATTTAGAACCTATTTTCAAGCTGATATTCCAAAATTTCTTCAGAAATTGTGCCAAATTTTCCGATTTTCCACGGCCAGGGTGGTTTTCCCAGAAAACTAATAACACATTCGTGATCAGCGACCACAAATATCTCCTAGAATCCATTTTCGAGTTAAAATTCAAAATTTTCACGAACAAGAAAAACAGAAATAAGGCCAAATTTTCCGTTTTTCCACGGCCAGGTTCACTTTTCCGGAAAGCTAATGCCGGATTCGTGATCAGCGACCTAAAAGACTATCTAGAACCCATTTTTGGCTGAAATTCTAAACTTTTTTCAGAAATTGTGCCAAATTTTCCGATTTTCCACGGCCAGTATGGTTTTGCCGGAAAATTAATATGAGATTTGTGATCAGCAACCAAGAAAACCTTCTAGAACCCATTTTCGAGTTAAAATTCACGCATTTTCACAAATAAAAAAAAATCTCCAGAAAGGGGAGTACCTTATTAAGAAAAAAATATCAATGTTGCCAAAGATCAATCGCCCAGATTTTGTCTTGGTTTTAAAAATTGTTTCTTTTTGACAGGTAGTAGCTTGAAAATGTCAAAAACATGTTGAGGAGTTCTTTATGCATTTCTTCAGACCGAGCTCCGCACACCTTCCAGGTAATCCTTTTCGGCCTTCCAATTTATTTCTCTACTTCTATTAAAATAATTGCCCAAAGCTTAACCCAGACTAAATCGTATAAGAAAATTTTGCAAAATAATTATTTAAGGTCAGAACCTTTAACTATGATGAACCCAAACATTGGCGGTAACAAGATGATTGAGAAAACCCACCTGGCTAACAAGTTATGAAGATCTAAATTATTTAATAATTATTGTAACTTTACTAAAGAAAATTCTGGGTCTGGTAGTAGATACATACGTATGTGGCAAGTGGATCAGTACTTTTTACGTAGGTCTATTAAATCGAAAACAATGCATTACCTTTTAGCAATAAGTTATTTGATTGTTTGGTTATCATAATTACTTTCCCCGACTTCCTAAGAGACAATTTTGCATTTAGAAGACTAGCATAGAATAGAGAAGAGACTTAAATACCAGAAAAGTACTTAAAAAATATAGGTTACTACAGGTCTCTCATTGTCCAGAAATATGTACACCTACGTTTTTGCAGTATTCTTGGTATTGTC
>VTPC01000503.1:474261-494095 GCA_011009095.1 Ignelater luminosus | reverse complement strand
TTTTTTTTACAGTTTTGAAGATCTTCACAATATAAATTTATGCTAAAAATACGCATATTTTTATAAAAATTGCGGCAGTTAAACAATTTAAAATTACAAATTTATTATATAAACTCCTCAAAACACGCTTTATGTATTAATAATTTAGTTAATTACATACTTCAAGGCTTCTTCCTGTGTGTTTCATTTTAATCGAAGGTTCATACGGCTCAATTACTAAATTTAATTTTTCTTTCTTTCTTTTTGATGACGCAATAATTGAAAACCGATCTCCATTTAAGGAAAATCGATCACACGGTTCAATAAACGAGAATTAATTTTATGGTGGGTGTGTGTGCCTATGTTATAAGGGAGCACTAATTAAATTGTTTATTATGAGTTAGTTCAAGGCTTTGTGTTCTCTTCTCATTAGGATTTTAATATAACAATATAGTATATAAGCTTAAATGACTATTAATAGTTAATTACAATCTTGGTTAAATTTCACTGCTAAACTGTATTTACCAAAAATGAAGGTCAATGTGCGTTTTATTTAATGTCAAATGAAAGCTGCACATTAAAAAGTAAATATGAAATGTTCAAGTATAAAGTATACATAATGAGTCATACAAATAGTATATGAGTAATAATAATAACGGCCTCAATTTTATGCATATGAAACTAGAATTTCGTAAGGTAAAACGTGATTTTCCTATTTCGTGTGTCAGTTAGAATGGTTTAGAATTAACGTTTTCCCCGTTTTTGTTTGCAATAGTTGCCTAATTAATACTGCAAATGCAACGCTTTTTATAGTACAAAAGTTTTTTTGTCATTTTCTTTTTATTTGCAACCATTCTTGTTTGGTATTCGTGATACTAGGTTTCACCCAAGGCGAAACCGGAGGAGAGAACGATGGGGCAATCGCCCTTCAAACCATGAATAATATTATTTTATGACTTATGTATTTAAAGTAGAAAGAATTAGTTTAATTGTTTCTTCTTAAAATGAAACAAAAAGTAATAATTAGTTCCAAATATACTAATTACGTATTATGTACTGGATAGAAGTGAGCACCAAAAGAACATTTCATTAAAAACTACGTAGAAGAATTGTGCAAGACATTCAGAAGAAACGTAGCAAATTTTAGCTTGTCAAACAAATAATGAATAACTGGCTTTGTTAGATTCCGGTTCGCAAAATAACTTTATTACTAAATCCTAACTCTACTAAAATATGTAAATCAAATAGAATTTACAGCAGAAGGTACCGGAATTTCCTTTTCTACATTACGACGAAATATCAAGTTTTTAATGTGGAGGTGATATACAAATCTTACGAGTAGAAAACAATTTATAGTGGTTTACATCAAAACGATCAAAGAAGAATATCCTCAAGTCATTCTTGAAGGGGTCCAAAGTGTGTATTCTCGAATCATAATATTTGAAGTGTTGCTAAATTGGAAAAAGTTGGAAACGCTCCCTTCCTTCCTTAAAAAAATCTAAAATAATATCTGGATTAGCTCAATAGCGCTTTAGAACGCTTCAAAAATACTTTATTTACGGCTTTGAGACTACTTGCAGAAAGCTACAGGCTGTTCTAAGAGTATCTCGAGACCGCTTTGAGAAATTTCAAGACGTTCTAGAATCAACATAGTCTATCTACGTTTAGTAATAGGCTACTTTATTTCCTTTGTTTTGAATTTGCTCTACATTCTACATTTTTTCTTTATCTTCGTCAATTCTATTCTCCTTTCCAGGAAAATGACATATCTACAAGAACAATACCCGATAGAAATTGCTATAGGGGCTCAGTAAGCTTATAAAACGAGAATCACTGTAACTAATCAATTTAAAGAAAATAGAAATGCATCTTAGGGATATTGCTGGTGCAAAAATATAGCACCTGAGCTACCTTAAAGTCCGTGATGGATATAACGGCCTAAGGGTCCAACCTTAAGAGCTCATTTTTAAGTGTTTGGTTGGAATACATCAAACATTGTTTAAAGTAAGAATTTTTGGTCATTTCAAGACTTTATTCGTCATCATTTTTCTATGCCAAATTAATTCCCAAATACACAGCTTTTTGCAGATTCTAAATACTAACCGAAAAATTAATTTAGACTTCAGTTAAATCAACTTGATGACATATATATATATATATAATGCAGCAGTAACAAATATCGGTCTTTTATACAGGGTATGAAAGATAACCTTGAGAATGCGCAGTCCTAAAAGCAGAAAAATATAACCGCATATTAGAACATTAAGACAAAGATGGGAAAACTTGCCCCCCACAACCTAATTGACTCGTATAGCAACAGAACAAAAGAAGTCAGTTGGAGATCCAAATAGACAGACTTTAAGTAGAGGAAAAGGGGATTTCTCGACGAATTGCAACTCAAATGAAAATAATATTAATTAAGCAAATATCAAATATATAGAGAAAATCAACCCAAAGAATAGTTAAAAGCTGAAACTGGTAAATGTAAACACTCAAACACCTATCAGATAGTTAAGAGGAAGTTTGCAAACTGTCGTGCTGTACTTTCTGAAAGAAGTAATTAATAACTAAGATTTTGATACTAATCATATTTTCAGAGAAAGATTTGCAAACATCTGACTTGTACAAAATTCAAGTCATCTTTAACGTGAAAAAAATGGAAAAGCGATAGTAGGTAATTATAAATGAGTGATAGAATAATAGCAATAATATTAAAAGCAAAATTTATTTTGAACACTAATATGAGCTCATTGTCACTGAGAATTATTTCTTTTTGAATCGACTTTATTTACTATAATAACTGTTGTAATTTGTTGTAAATTGTTTTCTGCTCTTACGTGATAAAAACAAAAATTGAAAAATATTGTGATATTGAAAAACACTAAAACTATCCGACATAATAATTTAGAACTTACCATTTGCATGTATGTAATTGTAAGCAAGTAATTATACACTGACAACGAGTTATAACTAGTAATAGAAAGTAAATCCCACATCTAAAAACACACAAACACTACTATCGTGATCGTGATACGTCACGTTCATTAAGTGTATGATATAATATATCTTACCTTCCGCAATGTAAACATCTAAGATAATGACTACAAAAATTCTATACTTGACAATCACTCTACTCTTGTATGAGTGCTCAGATAATTTTTAATTGTTTAAAAAGATTTGAAATATAATAAAAGTAATATAAAAAAATAAATCCATATAAAGAAAATCAAAAATCTTTTGACCACTGATTTTTTCCAAATGGTTTAATCACCATTACAGACTCGAAAATGTTTAATAAATTCTTTCACCTATGCCAGATTTGAGCATGATCCGTTCACGAATAACAAAAACCTAAACAACACGATTTCATCTCCAGCTTGCTCTCTTTCTTTTTCTACCTATCAACGAACAATTACTGTTAATTTTGCAGTACACTGTATGCTCTTTTCTGTCAATTTTATTGACAGATGGTTGTCTTCAATGTTCTCTTTAGATTGTCTATATGGCTTTATGCTAGGATGTTAAACCTTTTGTAACTAAGCAGTGACTTAACCAAATTTCGTTACCATTTGTGATATTATAAATTGTATCTAAAGCCTGATATCTTGCGAAATAGAAGCGTAAGTTCAATACGGACTCTCACTTTCTCCGTTGGCTGTTTTGGTTTTTTCAAAACCACTGTTCGTTTCCTCTCCTTTCTATACATATCCCTTCTTTGTCTGTTTCTGCTTTCCTTGCACCTTTTTTTATCTTTTAATATTAGTTTGTTATAATTTGTTTAGAATATATTTTCCCCTCCTTCTTGTAGTTCAAAACATAATTATCTGGAAGATTAGGTGAGTAACTAGCTTATCTAAGCATCTCACTTTCCATTAGCTTTTGCTTGATAAAGTAACATTAAGTTTCTGGTTGCAAAAAATATTTATTTTGCCATTATTTTGCTGATCTTTCAGTCTATGGAGTTTAATGCATTTGCATCTAACTGTCAATGTCGTTCCAACTAATGTGCGAAACTGTTCCATGCTTTTGTCTTTATTATCTGTAATTACTTTTTATATGATTTGTGACCATTTCGATAACTGCAATTGTTTACGATATATATGTTTTCAGAGTGTATAGTTTTCAGCAACTTTTACCATGTTTTAACTGGTCAGTAGTACTCCAAAAAAAGAGATAGTTTTCAACCTCTGTAAAATGTTTTGCTAAAATCATTATATATTTGCTTAATTTTATTTATTATTATTAAGCTTCAATCTGGGTCATGCAATATTTTTTAAAACAAAAGATTGTCCAACAGGTTTTCCAGAAACTTTCATATAAATTTTCAGATTATACGTTCTACATTTTCTGCTGTTTTGCTTTACAAATTACTATATAGTTGTAAAATTTGAGGCATCTTCCTAACCTTGATTTTGTACCAAGTTGAATGAATTTTGGTTATCAACATGATATATTATTATTGGTGTTGTTATTAGATGACTCAGAATAATTAGCAACTGACCCATTTTATTTTAATATTTAGAAACCTTTTGCGTTTTGCATAGCATGAATGATTAATTACAGCCTGACGTCCCAAGTTACTCAACTCGAATACTTTCATACATAGTTTACAGTTGGCTGATAAATATTCCCTTGAACCGATGTTAGAATTCTATCCCATTCTAGATTAAGGTCCACTTTTACAAGTGTTGGATAGGTTTATTTAGAATACAACTGTTGCATGCCATTTTCGTAATTGTATTCATGGCAATAATTCCTTAGCTAAGCATATCATCAATTGTCGAAATGAGACTAACAGAAGGATTAATTGAATTTGCATTAAAACTAGCCCTTTTCAGCCATTCTACAGGGTGGGTCAAATTGGTTATCATATGGGTTATCTGATTTATTATCGACGATAGAAAAAAACGGTTTTCATGACCATGGGCTAGTTTTTGTCTTGAAATCAAATATGAAAATAAAATTTGAATATTAGGGCCTACTTTTGAAATACTAGCAAAAATTGCCTTCTTTCTAAAAACAACTTTTCCTCAAATATTTTTAATTGGAAGAGTTATCTAAAAACTTTAAAGGTAACTTAAATAAATGTCTCAAACTTTTTTGATGAAAAAGAAAATCATTTTTCGCCAATTTTTAGAAAAAAAATATGATATTAAATTTTGTTATCATATTAATTTCAGAATAAACATGCAGCTTGTGGACACCAAAATCATTTTTCGTCATTACCAACACTGAAACGTTTTCACATTGTTTTCGATTGTTGTGGTAAATTTTTAAAAGAAAGACGATTTCATGGTGATTTTTACGCGCGATTTGTAGAGGTGACAGAACAGTATGAAAGCTGCCATTTTAAAAACAATGTACTGTTGCAGACTGCATAAATCTAATTCCGCGCTGAAATAATAGGTCGCGAAAAAACAGTTGCAAATGCACCCTTATACATGTTGACATAATCCATTTGTCTACCTCAGGAATACGAGTACGACCTCTACGACTACACCGTGCAACATACAGTACTGTTCAAATTAATGGAAACAAGGTAAAAAATACGATAAGAAAGTCTTTTCCGACCTGTGTTGCCCCTTTTACGGGTAAGGGGGGAGCGGTGGCGGTCCATAGTCGGCACCGTATTGAGCGCCAGTTTTTGAGATCTAAAAATTAGTATACCAGAAAAGGCATTTTTGCCACTTCCGATTATTTAAAAGGAATTAATTAAAAGCCATCTAGGTGCGGAGAACGAGCGGGTCAAACTGCCATAAATGACTTTTTTTCGTCATACTCATTTTCTAGATCTCGAAAAAGCACTAGTCCGATTTTGATGGTTTTTGTGTACCTATATAATTCCCTGAGGATCAATAGGAACCATGAACGGTGATCCCTCTCCCCGGTAAAGGGAAGAGCAACACAACTCAAAAAGACTATCTGGACTTTATCTTATTATTATTTTCCTAATTAAATGTAAATAGTAGGAGAAAGTAAGGAATGTTGTATTTCTTGTTTTCATTAATTTGCACAATACTGTAAATGCATCGCGCACCAAAACACGACAAAACACAACATATTCGGTATTCATTCGGTTTCGTAGGATTCTGCTCGCCGTTTTTAAACGGATAATTTCAAATACATGGTTTGAGGTTGTACAACTGGAGATTTCCCCTGACTTAGGTTGATTTTCCCTGCCTTAGGTTTATTTTCCCTGACATTTTCAGTTTTTTCCTCACCATTTTATATTCCCTTACTTTTCCAGCCTTTTCCGGTTTTTCAGGTCGCTAAGAACCCTGTCACACTTCTTTAAGAGTCATTCTCATCCTGTAGAAGACTATTCTTCAGAATGATCAAACTTCGACTTTCTCTAATGAGAAAATAGGTGATTTGTTTTCAGAAAAGTTTAAGAATTTTTTTGATCCTTCAAAATTAGGGTCGGGGCTGAACTTTGGTCATCTCTAGGCAAAACAGTTTTCTTTTCTGTAATTAAATTTTGAGATCCTGTATTTCAAAAATGTGTATTTTATGGAAAAATGTTATACGGAAAGTAGGCTTAGATTCTTCAACGAATGCGATGCGAATAATTTCATCCTATTTTTTGCGATATGACCTTGCCATAGGCTGTTAAATTTGAGAGGTTTCGACAAATCCAATCTTACTAGAAAACAGCGCTTTCTACAGGAAAAGTGCAGGGTCAACTTGCTGTGCCAAATCGATTATTGATTACAAGAATAAAAAAGTTTTTTAATTTTTTAGTGACGTAACAACTTTCTTTATGGTAAGAGCTAGCCTTCACTCCATTTCCCCATTTCTGGTAAGGATATTAAACACAAAACTAAGTCAAATAGACACCTTGGAGTAACAAGCATGCAGAAAGTTTTATTCCGATATCTTGTTTTTGAGATATTGAAAAAAAAGAAATTTGAAATGAAACTTTAACACCCTGCATTTCGAAAACAGTTGAGTGTCAGATCCAGGCTTGTAAGACTTTCTTTGTTTGTTCTGAGCTCTAGAATAAACCTTCAAAAGGCTTTCGCACATATTTAGAATCACCGTGTATACTTTGCATAGACGTGTGTTCAAGTCTGGAATCGGTAGGGAATTTTCGGGTCTAGGATCGAAATCACAGGACTATATGGCTAAGTAATTGATGCCCACATTGAAAAAGAGAAATATTCTGAACAATTTTGTACAAAATATTCTTAGAGCATTGCTTGTAACCAGGAACAGTTAGCACGACAATGTAATGCCAATCAGGAGTTTTTTTTATTGTCACGTCATCGTACTAACCTGTGGACAATTGTCACATGTCAACCAATCAAGAACTTTTTCATTGGCATCACGTCGTCGTACTAACTGCTCCTGGACACAAGCAATTTCTTTCTTTTCATCGTGATATTTAGTTAGGAATCTATAATATCTTTTTGGAAAGCTCACACATATATTATTTTAGGTATATATTTTTGCAGGTCAAAATGTTTCTGTAGATTTCCTGATTTTTGTCAGCGCTAAATTTTCGCGAGGTCCTTATACACGTCTAGCTTCTTTGGTATTTCCAGGTTGTCATGGTTATTTGGGGTTTTGAAGAGTTTTGAGTTTTTGCCAGGCCTTTGTTCATGAAGGGGTCAGGTTTCTGCAAATTTACAGATATTTGTAGACTTTTCGGTTCTTCCAGGCTTCCGTTCTTTAGAAGATTCTAAATTCTTCCGATCCTTGAGGTTCGTATAGAACTCAGGGCAACGATTATATTCGCGGAAATAATCCTTTAGTCAGACGATTGTAAAAGTGGGCTTAAATGTAATTTTTATTAGAAATTCTACAACCTTGTCGTTTACGTTTGAGTTTTCTCTAATAGATACAGAAGTATAATTCGCAATCGTCTAGAATATTATTTCCATTCAGTGTAAAATTATTACGTTTTTGTTGTTTTAGAATTTTGACTACCCCAAGAATTTGGCTGCCTTGTGCTCGCCCTGCCGTTTACGCCGGCTTTGTTCAAAATGCTCAGAAAAGAGGACTCATAAATCTAAAACAAGTAATTAACCCAACAGGCACTGCGTTTAGCGATTAAAGAATCCAGAGTATCTTGAATAATTGTTATTCGAATAGCAGCAATGAAGGTTTTCAGAACTGAGATTTTCTTTGTTTTAAAAAAAGCTCTTGGGTATACTAAGTAGTGTTTGTGTCTATATGTAGTACTTCATTGTCAATGGCACTACTTAATTACAAACTTTAAAAAGCACAAAAGTTAGTAATTATAATTTAAATCCTATTCTTGTTATAAAAATGAATATAAATTTTGTTAACCTGTCCTTGTAGTATTGTCATACAAATCGTTCGTTGTGTACAGTGAAAGAAAGAAAAATAGTCACTAAATATTCAACCTGGTTTTTCTTTATGAATGTTCTCTTGGGTTTTTGTTAAAATTTACATGCTGTTAAGTTTCGATTTTTAATTAATTCTTGAACCTTCTTTTGCACATTGAAAGACGATGCTGCGTAAAAAAAATATTCGGTTTTACATAATGTCAATCTTCACAATCAAGCCGGTAAAAACCTGTTTTATTGTTTCACGATAGGCATTAGATTTCTTTCGTTTTTTACAAAGAGCCATTTGTGTGGTTTACGTTTGAGACGGTTGTAAAGGTAAGATATTTTAGGTTAATGTCCTTATAATTTATAAAGTGATTTATCAAATATAGTTGACCTTCTTTTTGTCGGTTTTACTCAAACAAAAAAAGGAAGTAGAACAAAACTTACATTCATTCGTCGAGATCTAATACTTTAAATAATAAGCGCTTTCAAATGTTTACTTTTTGATTCATTAAAAATTATCAAGTCTTTCATTAAATTTAAAATGCATCATATTATTTAGCATTAAAAGCTTAAATTATATAACGTTGTCCAATATTAAATAATTCTCGTTTAAATATTTGAATTGGATGAAAGCTATAGTAGTAGTAATTTATACAGTGAAACAACAACGTTGAATGGTCTTCTTTTTGATGATGTGTAATTAACGCATCTGCTGTTGTAGATAATAACAGTAGTAGATGTAGTAGATAATTATATTCCATTCATACAATGAAACCTAAAAAGCAGTGCTTTCTCTTCAATTCGCTATCGTCAATCTGACAATGTTGCTTTGCTATTGAATTTCACAAAGGCTAAACGAGCTCGTTGTCGTAGTATTTCACAATATGCAGATTAATCTTTTAATTTCTAGTAGTAGGGTTTTGATACATCTTGACAAATATTTGCTTTTTTGAACACCAAATTGATTTAGTATAATTTTATTTTATTTACTTTTACTCTCTTTTTGCTAATTTGAATTGTTGATTTTGTTAAACAAAAGAAACTTCATTTTAAATATGGTTATTATATCTTTTCAGATATTTAAACCTGATTCTTATTTAAGAGCACAATGAATTGTAATTTTATTACATCATTGGCCTAATGAATATCAAGATAAATACGTACCTAACGGTTTTTAAAGAGCGTTACAATACTAATTATTTCGTAGTATTGGTAGCAATGAATAGCTGTTACAGCTTTAATTGTGTTTTAAAAGTGTTCGCTCCCCGTTATATTTTTTCACTACTATTGTAGGCAGACTCACAACTTTTACTTATATAAATTAATTTAATGTTTAATAAAAATTAAAAATCGAATAAAATTTAAATAGACAAACAAGCGCCCGTCACTATTTCGGCATTTGTGATAGTGGCACCGGAACTAAGGTAATTAAATTTTTAGTAAAAGTTAAAAAGTAAAATAGAATTTACTACAAATATTTTTTAAGAGAAATAACCATTTTGATTTTTATGGGAACACCCAGTCAAAATACTTACTTGAACACAACCTCACTCTGCTTATTCAAAAAATAAATAAAATTGTTTCGTGCTATTATAAATAATCATTCTCGTGCCTCTTTTCTCTTCTACCTAGCCAAGAACGACTCAAGAGAGGTTTAGAGATCTTATGATATTGGGAAGTATTAAAGTCAGGAGATCTTTGTATCAAAGAGTCAGACATAGTGATGAAGATTCACATGCAATGCATATGAATGAGCTCAGAGGTACCCAAAAGAAGGGTTTGCAAAAATTGGCTTACTTCGATGGATGGATACAATGAAAAAAAGAATACCGAGCTGGAAAAATAAAACAATGGACAGCATACAAAGAGCAAAAATAATTGGTGACTTAAAAGAGAGATGGCTATCAATTGACTTTAAAAGCAAGTAACAAGTGATGGATTTCACATCAAGTAAAAACTCTAAACTATTTATCTTATCAGACTAAAGGAAAGTCATACTTCTCTAATTTTTGTGTAGCATTTATAACTGAACAGTACTAACCAGTTTTGCAACACACATTCTTTTTAGTCACAGGAATGCGAGTCGTTCGAATTTTTTTAAGCTAACCAAGTGCTGAAGTAAAGAATTAATTTTTTTGCCACATTAGAATCTTAATAAGTTATTGTTTGGAAAATACTGGAGCTTTAAGTTTCTTCTCATGAATAAAGAGTATAACAAATCCAGAATTTGTAGGTTTCAAGCAGTCTGAAAATACACTCCAAATTCTTGCAAATACTGAGTAAACACAAATAAAGAAGACAGCGAAATACGAAAGTGTTGTCCTATCAAAGTATGATTCATACAATCTGATGACAGTTTGTTATTATCTTGACGTCATATATAATCTCACGCAATCCGACATAATCGTATTAAGATCTTTGTCCAATTTTCAAAAATGTGAGTATTTCAATCCTCGGAAATCGTTGGCAAACAAATGACAATTTCAAATAATACAGTTGGGACAATAATATTTATCATTTAGGGTGAGTTTATCTACACTGATATGCAAACAAAGTTTTCTCCCACAGCAAGAGTTGGGATTGAAAGTTAGTAAAAGAGGACACAGTTAATTGATCGAATACCGTTGATAGGGTAGTAAATTGATCGGAGTAAATTCGGCAAGAATAAGGACTGGTAAGAAAAGTATTGAAAAATAATTTCTTTATTATTTTTAGGTAAAATGTCTCCTAAACAAGTGATTGTCAAGAATTTTATATTAATTTTTAGGCTGTCGGCCGTACACACGGGTGTTCTTTTGCACGTTCTTCATTAAATTTCGGACAGTGTCATTTGTTATATTTTTACTGGCTTTTCTCCACAGAATCTTCATTTCGTCTATTGTCAAAGTTGGTTTCTGCATTTTCTGTAGTTCTCGTTTTATAATTGCCCAGTACCTTTCGATGGGTCGCAATTCTAGCACATTAGGGAGGTTAAGCACCTTTGGAACGAAATTTATACTCTTAGCTTTATACCATTCAAGAGCAGATTTTGAATAATGTGTAGGCGCTAAATCCGGCCGAAAACTGTAGAACCTGTGTGATTTCTTAAAAAAGGTAGAAGTCGCTGTTTTAAACATTACTTAACGATATTTTTTCGCCAATCTCGTGAAGGCAACTGTTTTTTGAAATTCCTCAAGATCACAACCAGGTGCTATTGAATAATACTGTGGGTCTGGTAGCGTAGCCAAGTCTATTTTTATGTACGTCTCGTCATCCATAGCGACACACACTTTCTTCTTGGCAAATTTCTGTTAATAGAGCTTCCTCGATAGTGTAATACTTTTAGAATTTTGTTTTTCAGATCTTCTGGGTGCCTTTTTTTTAATGTTCAAATGTTGTTCAGCTTTTTAATTTTTACGACTATTACATGTGAAGTAACTACCTGCTTTTTTTGCAATATCCCTGATGGACATTGAGGGATGACGATGTATGATATGAACGACCCGTTTTTCTAAATTCTTATCTATTAAACCTTTAGGACGACCAGTTCTAGGTTTATCTTGCATACTCCTACCTCAAAACTACTCTTCGAACGGTGTAGTAATTCTTGTTTCACTATTTTAAACTTATGTTAGCATCCACAGACCATTTGGCCACTAATTCGCGGCGAATCATTTTATTTAGTTTCATTTTTTCAATTGTTTGCAGTGGCAGCTACACGGCAATAATCATACTTGACAACTACTTACAAACAAAAAAATATCAACACAAACCTAGATTATTTTCAAATTCATAATTTGCAAAACTTTTGTTACCAGTTCTTATATTGATTTAATCATTAGATTATTAATATCAAGTCTACTGATCTGAACATTATAGATTAGAGTCCAGGTAACATTTATCTACTTTAGAAATAATCCACATGAGACATGGCATTGTAATCATTTACAACAACTGTGAAGCTTTACTCATAGTCCGTGTGAAATGGTTTTGTCCTTGATGGAGGTGGATCAGCTAATGCATGAGCTATCTTCAAAGATCACAGTGATCGATCCTTTTATGTAGTGCAGTCCAACTCGCCTCAACAACGCTCGAATGTGCTACCAGTGAGATGAGATAGTTGGTTATCCCTGAATCAGTAAACTTATGAACAAAATCTTTGTTAGTGAACATTTTTCTTCGCCCATCACCGACGGATTATCAACGAATTTGATCCGACGTATGTACAGTGTGGTCCAATCTCGATGGGATTAAATGGGTAACTTTTTTTTCATGCTTATTCCATTACCGTTGCCAGAAATAAGCTGCCGTCTTTTGTTTTTTTCCTAGAGAGAAAAAGTGAAAAATGGCCGATTTCTTCAATTTGCTCTAACTCCTTTATTTTCGAAGCTAGAACAAAATCATCTTAGCATTAATCAGATACTTTTTAACGTAGAATTCAATGCCGTCAGCCGTTTTTTCCTAATCCTTTCCATAACTGCGCTGTAACTCAAAGTTGAATTTTTTAATGGAAAGTATAGTTATAGTAAATTGAAGAATCGACCATTTTTCACTTTTTCTCTCTAGGGGAAAAAACAAAAGATGACAGCTTATTTTTGGCAATGGGGACGGAATAAGCATTAAAAAAAGGTCACGAGTACCTAAGCCGTTTTCATTTATCTGCGCTAATAAGAAAGTTATCTATTTAATCCCATCGAAATCAGACCATACTGTACTATTCAATCAATTTGTTTTTCAACGAATTTACTCCAATTAGTTTTCCTCTGATCAATCTTCCTCCGATTTGTTGGCCCATATCCAGTAAGAAGCCCATAGCAAAACAAAGTGGTTTCGAGATGGTTGAATTGTGTACAGTCAACAAGCTCAATCTTGGGATAACTGACAGTTGCATACTGTCAAATATCTTCTGTTAGTATCCATAAGTATGCAAAATTACACCACGAGATCAAATGACTCAAATACTACTTTGAAGCAATATTGTAGATCAGAAACCAAATCTTGTACAATATATAAGAAAAGCTTTTGAAGTCGCAAACAATTTTTTCTTTCATACAGATAATGTTGACAAAGTTATTCTTCTCTGTCTAGAGTGTTCACTAACAATGAATTTGTTAATGTCGCCAATAATTTTGATTATGTAAAGGCAAACTATGTAAGTTTCACTAAGGAAATGGTACTAGTGTAATGAAATTATAATGACAATGATATAACAACCAACAACAAGAATTTTTTGATCTTAGACGTTCTCGCCGAAGACGTGGAAAAAACGCTGTAAATGCACTCTAAATACTCTCGAACACTAGATGCATACAAATTTATAAGAACAAAATCGATTTTTATCCAAAAATAGCATGTGCACACTAATAATAATCATTGGTTCGCTCAACATCATAAATTACAGTACATGATTCAACATTATCATTCTAAACTATTTTTAATTTCTACTAATGTGAGACAAAATAGCCCATTCAAATGTCACGATTGAGCGATTCACGTGTAATTATCATCTAGGTTTATATTAGGCCAAATAGACTTTTTGAGGGCGGAATAAATTCTAAAATAATTCTACCTTATTTAAATTTTTTGTCCACTTACTAAAATGTAGAACATTCTAATAAGGAACAAATTCTGGGAAACATACCTTTTCATACATGTAGATTTTCTTTACTTTTATATTAAATATTACGTCACGTTCAATATCCAGAAACGTCCTATTGAACTTCATAATTTGTTTTTCTCATTAAATCTTGAGAAAATAAAAGCGAAAGTCCTACAAGAATTATACCTGCAACGCAATCATGTTTTTACGAAAGGAAAAACTAATTATTACCACAATGATAAATTACCCGTATTACTTCAAAAAACAAGCAAATAGTAACAACAATAATCATCCTCCAGAGCGGCTATTGAACTTCAAATATCTCGTAACATGTGAAACTACACTCATTTAAATACTATTTACCATAATAATTAATAGTACCGTTTAGTATACGGTCATCGATCTAATAATACCGAAACTTTCTCCAACTCTCTGATGTTTGTCATACTGTGACATGCATTTTCAATGTTTCACTCAAACTGATTTAGTCTTTCACTAAAAATTAAAAATTTAAATTTTATATGCACATATTGATAGTGAGTTTTATTGCAATTTTCACTCATAAAAACGAACTGGCTATCTTAATCCGAAGGAGGTATTTCAGAAATGTTAATTAATTAAGAAAGAAATGAAAATTACTATATCATACAATAATCCGTAGGAAACCATAAATAATAAATTCATTTTATAACTGGTGGGTTTGATAATGAAGTGCATTTAAGATTTAATTAAAGAAGACTGCGAAGTTAACATTGCATAAGAATCTCTTGGTTGGTTCTTTGTGGTTGGTTAGTATAGAAATCAATTAGAATTCTAATCAAGAAATTCAATCACGAGCTGCAAATTTATGGCCATTTGTTTAGATTATGGCTGCTGCTACACCGACAACGACGGGGTCAAATGCTCGAGTTTTAAGGTTGCGTTTTTCTCTTAATTGAACTCCGTATACTACCGCTAGAAAGACCTTTTGCAAATTGTAAATCTGCATATAGATTAATAAGTTTATACAAACAGGTATTACTTTTTAAAGTCAAATACGTATTTACTCCGCTTTTTTTACCTTTGCTAATTAATTTCAAACGGTTAAAATTTATTCTAATAACGGAAGTTGAATACACGTAATTGACATGATTGATTTTTTACTTTTTAACAAATTGATTGTTTTAACACCACACCTTAAAACTAATAAAGATTTATAAATATTTATTTTAGGACTCACTATATATTTTTTCTGTTCCTTAAAGGATATGGATGTAAACAAGACGCTAAAAATCTTTTAAATGTTAATGGTTGCTTTTATGGTCTTCAATTAGTAGCCTTTTTCTTCTTAGTTAAATGCTTTATGAACTTTCTAGAGAATGCTTTTATTGTTTTAACCTCGTTTTGATTTGGTGAGTAGTGACTTAAAAGATTAAGATCTTAACAGTTCATATTGATATATACTTTTCAAGTTTGTAGAAATCTGGATTTTACCATACAATGAAACAATCTTTCTCTTCAATACAGATGCCTTTTTGTTCATAGACGTCCTCAGAAAAGATTATTTATTTACATCTAGTCAAAACGAGCTAATCCTATCGAAACTTAACGTTCGAATGAATTTCCTTTCTTCATTTGGGCAACCTTTTGGCAACTTTCATATTAATTTTGGTGCATTTACTTTATAAAATATAAAGTTAAAAATAATATCTGCCATCGAGTTAAAGAAGAATCAAATATATTAACGGTTAGCAATTTCGAAGAAAACACAATTAATATTATTTTCGTAGAAAATATCAGCAGCAAGCAAATCATTCGATTCTAAACCAAGTTGAAGAAGTCACAGCTTTTTCTGGAATGCTACAGTATCAAAGCACAATATAATTGAGAAAGTCAGCAAAAGGTAAGGTAAAACAAAGTGTAATTAGTTCGTATATAGCCAACATAACATCTGCGATACCTAACGATGTCAAAAATGTACTATTAGTGGTATTTATCAATTAGAAACAAGTCAACGATATACTGTAAACTCAAATCACACAAACATTACTTGACATAACCATAAATCGAAAAAGTAAGAATGTCACAATGTACAATATTAAGAATCAAATGCACAAGTGATATAGAAGACACTTTGAAAGAAAGAGCTTTCCAAATCCATATTTTGTATTCCCAATGACAATGGTAAAAAATGTTTATTTTAATAGAAATTAAGGCCGACAACATCATTCCTTTTAGACTAGTGATGATTGGCTTGCTATAGTTATCGATCAATTTGGTATTGCAAGTTATAACGAATTTTGCCACCTTGGGTGGTTCTTCTTGAACATGCAACACAACAAAAAGCTAGAGAGAAGAATTCATGCATAACTGAAATGAAATATATTGAAATAAAAAAGTGAATACTATCATACTTGCAGATTTTTCTGTGCAATTCGAAACTGCTGCAAATAAGCTCTAGATAGGAATATCATTGAAAAGGTATCAAAATATATTCAAACTAAAGAAAGAAAGTAAAAAAGCAAATGGTGTCGGCTCCTCAAGTGCATCAAAGATATTATGTAACAACAAAGAACATGAGGCTGAAAGATTTCTGTAAAACTGTTTGCTATTATTAACTATTTTGCTTGATGAAATGGAACTATTGCTGTGTGATAATCAAGAGGAAGTATGCTGTGATTCAACATCTCTAGAGAAGATGATGAACATGAAATAAATTTGTACTTGCAACACATTTTTGAGTGCTAATCAACCAATTGATTTTGCCACTAGGCTTCTCTCTTTGTCTGTGTATCTGATACTTACTATGCGACATTCTACGAATTCCCAGAAAAAGTTCAGTATGATTTTGATTTTTCCATTTCTCACATTTTGGTACTGTCTAGTTCAGTTCGGTTTTATTCAAATACCTAGAAATACTTTGTAGCCTATCTTCCTCACTTCTTTTTCATTTGAAGTATAAACTTATAATGTCATTTCAAAATTTTGCGTACTCATCTGATTTCTGCCTTGAGTTTCGCTTTAAATGCATTTATTTAATATGAATTCACTGTTTCATTTCGCTTTTTAATATTCAATAAGTTATTTATATTGTTAACAAATATTTTCTTGAAGGTTTCTTTAAAGTTTTATGCTCAAATTGTTACCGTACGTGACTTTTCGCAAAGTTTAATCGTCTTATGGTCGCCTAAACATTTTTTATAGTTATCAGTTCGCAGAGAATTCTGTTGATATTTCAGCATTTTATGTTTCAAAGAAAGCCCGGCTTATACCCGAACCACGAGCGTTAGTAAATTTCCATGGCCTTTATGCCTGCCCATGTTAGTATCAATAATACAGTGTAAATTGGCTTCTACCGTTAATTTTAATTGAGTTATCAATGTATAAGAAAAGATTTGCTTTCTCATGGAGTCGGACTTGGTCTGTCGTCGAGGCAGACTGGTTCCCACTCGGGGGACAGTCATGTGCTGCTTGCGTTTTAAGTACTGTGGATGCGGTCTTGTTTAATTCCAACTTTGAGTTGCTATAAGTTTGTTTTCTTGTGCCTGCATTTGTTGCATTTTCATTAATCCTGGAGAAAAGGCCTCCGGAGAGATTAAACACATCACCCTGCTGGGCGGATCTTGGATTTAAACTTATAAGCAGAAGGGTTAACCCAATTAACTTTCTAGTGTGTATAAGGTGAATTATTTCATCGTATTCAGTCCCCTGTTATGGAATCGTGTAAAGGGATGACCATGTCGCTGTCCGTGATTCGAACTCATTTAGTTCCGATATCTTTCCCCTGTTTGTTGTTCAATCAGTTATCTTGGGAACTGCCGTTATGTGTTGTGTGTTCGACGACTCCGTCATCTTCGTCATACTCCCTAGCTGATGAAAATAACACCTCATTTTTAGTGTCTACTGGAAGATTTGGTATTCTCTTCGCCAATAAGAAAATTAAAGTTTTGCGTTTGTGGAAATTAAGTGTTTAAAATTTATAGTGAACGTAACCATGCCTTCTCATCGTTCGACTTGATTCAATTCTTGTTAACTGGAAATGTTTTTGTTGTTGTTGTTTTGTTGCTGAACTTTTTTTTTGTACAGATGTTTTTTATTTGATTTCAAAGCATAATAAATAAACTCATGTAGTTTAACTTTTGTGTTCTTATTTATAAAAGTTTGTTTTGTTTTATAAGACATTTGCGTACCGTAACGATGGAATGCTGACGTCTAGTAACAAGCATAATAACATTTGATTTTGTGTATAAAACATTATTTACAGTTTTAAAAAACGAAAGAGAGGCTGGAGATCTAAAATGTTTATTTTATATGAAGTTGCGGAATCAATGTAGGTTTCCTGATAAGTAAAGAGAATTCAATTTGATCTCAGGACACATATACAGGGTGATATTTTAAGTGAACCCTATATACAGGCTGTTGTTTGGAAAGGACTCCATATACAGGGTGTCAGCCTACGAGAAGCTGCGTGGGTTGGCCGATGGTTTATTTCTCCTAGTTCAGCTCTGGCCCTCTAGGTATCTTGTTTGGATTTTCAGTCAAAATTTAAGTTTTAGATTTAGATAAGAACCTAATTTTTGGGTCATTTGCTATCTTTGAACCCCCGTCTCCGACTTCGAGATACGGAATTGAACATCTTCCGATTTCGGGCTTATACGAGAACTAGGCCTCTTTTTCAGCTTTTTTCCGTTACAAATTTCTACAAATTCTTACTGCTTACTGCTGCGATGCTTCATCAAAAATCTGTGTTACCAATTACTAAGCATGCAATTAATTATGTTGCGAAGAAATATCTTGCCACACTGATTCTTGCTATATCTACAATTTTAAAAATTCGTATGTTTGATAATATCATCATTATCCTCAAATGTATAGTTATAGGGTAGAACAGGAAGATTCTCATCCTGTATAAGGGACGCTAAAGCAACTTAGATAAATTCGACTTAAATTCCAGAAGTTATAAATTTAGTCATTTTTACAGTCAGTAGCGTAACGTATTTATTTTCTCAGGAACAAAGGCCCATTTAATGAAAATATTTTAGGCACTTACTATGTGAGTGAATACTTGCTGCATGCACTAGCTCTTGGTAAAGAGTGGCGTGACATGCCCGACATCTACTTGTAAGTCTTGATTGATTAGAAAGTTAAGTTTGTATCAAGACTAGTAATAAAATGATACCCTATTGGCGACTGCTCATTTTACAAATATGTACATAAATGAAAATCCAGCTTGCAATAGCGATTCGACGAGTCTTATAAGTTTGTTTCTATTTAACTCATTTCCTTCATTCACATCTTCAACAAAACCAAAGGTCAAAGCTTGGATATCAAGTGTATCGTCAGTCAGGCATCATTTTAGGTGAGCGTCTGCAAAATTGTAGGAGTGAAAATAAAGACATAGGTATACCTAGTTTGTGCACCCGGCCAAGCCGGTTCCTTTATTCCAATCTCCAGCATTCTCCATCGTAGAACCGAAGCTAGAATCACGACGAGTATACCCGCGCATGCCATATGCATGCCGTGACTAACCGAAACAAGTTAGATCAAATCAAATATGCAAATAGGAATCGAGACTTATTATTATATCAAATTTAGTACAAATGCTCAAGGTTTTTTTTTTAAATTGACAGACTGTCAGAGCACGTTCTTGTAAATGAGAACCATCAAATAGTCTACGAAGCTTCTGATATTAAAGCAGGTTGATTTTTTGCTGCCAGCTCTTCGAATATAAGTTTTTAAAGACAGAAGCGATCGATTTCCAGATTAAGATAGGCTACACTAAAGAACTGTTACTATTTACGACTGCTATTAACATCAGTATCACTTAATAAATATGTACCTACGTAGTGTAAGGAAATAGCTAAATGCAAACTATAACAAATGCCGACTTTATGAATGTCTTGGCATTGTTGCCCACATAAAGAAAATTTATATTTCCGTATTCGTCTGTCCAAACCAAGCTTGTGGGTTCAGATTTATTGTGAGCAAAGATTCGCAT
>VTPC01000503.1:461312-473738 GCA_011009095.1 Ignelater luminosus | reverse complement strand
GCATGTCTGACTAACAGACATTAAAATATCAAGACATGATTGGATATTTTTAAATTTACTATCCACTTATAATCTAACTTTACCCTTATTTGTACTTTTAAGTTAATAAAATTTTACGGCGAGTGTTACGACATATCCTTTATTGAATTTATTTTATTAATGGAATTTCGAATAAAAGCACGATAAATATCTTAATAGCCATCAATAAAACTAAATTTCTAATAGTCACTAAAGAAAGGCTGTATAATAAAACCATTGAAATAAACAACGTAGGTATCACTAGTTACTATAAGACGTACCGAAAATAAAACAATTAAATTATAGAGGTCATCAAGTACATAAAAGCATTAATACAAAATCTCATTGAATAATAACAATCGCACAAAAAAAGTGACATCGTTTGAGAATCATAAAGAAAGCATTAGGAAGCCGTTAAAACAAAATATTGAGGATGAAACGCAAACAATAGGTGACATACATTCATTAGACAAATGGAAACCTTCTAGTAATTATCTTTAGTAATATTTGAGAAAATTATAGAAAATTTCCTTAAGATCGTTAAAGATATTAACGACACATTAGAAAAGATACCCGATTCACAGCATATCCGTTTCTAACAATATCCTTTAAGTCTGGAGAAATACATAAAACGTTCTTTCCTGTGATTTATTTCAAAGCAACAAAAAGGACTTATGTATCAGCCGGCAATTAATTAGAAGTACATCATTAAATGTCCGACTAGAACTATATATGTGTACACGAACACCTGTGTGACCTGAGGACTGCGGGAACTTGACCAGCAGCAGCACACAAGAGAGCGCTAATCCTTGATCTATGATGCAAGGAATTCAGATTAGGATCTGCAAACTCAATATCGCTCCGCAGGCGCTTAAAACGTGCACTTCATGCCGGTGCAATGTCATTTATTTCGAATGACTCGGTGATTTCTAGAGATTAATGGTAATATCAGATTCGCTCCGCTCTTTGTACAATGAATTGATAGTAAAGATAATGTTAGTTCTGTTTGTTTTTCTATTTGTTTATTTTGATTCTCTTGTCTATCAGTGAAATAATAAAAAAGTTAGATTGAGATTTTCTCTAATTATTTCTCGTGACTGGCGCTATGTTTTCTTTAGCTCAGATTTTCATAATCTACTTGTAACTTATTTTAAAACAGAATTTCACCTAAATATTGCGCAATAACTTTCCATTTTCTCTATTTAGAAAATTACCTCCAGAGAAATCATGCAAGTCAAAGGTTTAAAATTTAATCAATTCTACTGGTCATACATTTTTGCTTTCCGAAAACCAGAATTTAGATACATTTAACTTGTGCATTATCAGTTTGCAATGCGATTTGTATCATGCAACTTCATGTTCTTCATGTCGCTGTCACACAGATATACTGACATGAGATGGTTACTTGATACCGCTGCATTCACTCTAAAAAGAGTATCAGCAACATACTTCTTGTGATCAATGCATGATACAAAGCACAGCGTGTGTGACCGTCTTTAGTCGACTCATTGTTATTCTCAGGAAGTACACTTATAACTAGACTTTTCTAAGAAAGAGTAAAAGGTAAACTGTAAATTAGCTTTCTTCCACATGATAATAACTCCTAAAACAGTAAATAGCGTTCATCAAATTATTTTCTTGACAAATCTCAACTCTTTTATAAGCAAATGCGAAAAATTCATATTGACAGAAAAAGACATTTAAATATAAAGAACAGCCTAATGCGAAACTAAATCTTTTATTAGTCTTTTATTTTTCTTAGAGGTTTGGGAAGTAATTCGATACATCCAGTTATTAAATGAAACTTTTATGCAAAAAGATGCGTTTAATTAATTGCTTCAACTGCATGTTCATTGTTTGGATTTCTGAGAGCAAACGGGACTTATAATTTAGGTACAAATTTTGAAAATGTCATGATCTACTCTAGAAAATAAAAATGCCCGTCCTCTGTATAAGCTCAGTAAATTGAGTAAACCTCCACAAAACGAACAAATCTAGTTCAAACCTCAAACGGATTGCTTAGATTTGAAGAATGTATAGGGGAACCCAAATAATAACAATCTTCCTCCCAATGCAATGCCAAAAATGAAGAGACAGCATACAACTTCAGCAAGATTAAACATAAAAACCTACTAAAGTTAATGCAAGACTAAATACCCATAGAGCAATAGCTGTAATGAAAAGTTATCCCAACCATGAGTTTTGCTCAGATAATCTTTGTGGTTTTTCGCGGGTATAGAAAAAAAATTTGCAAGATAAATGAAAAGAATTCTATGTAGAAAAATCAAGACCCTGGGAAAAATTCTCAGAATCTAACGTAGAATACAGAATCTAGAAAGTTGGACAAAATTTTCATAATCCAAGATGAAACAAAAATCTGGATCAAACGAAATCTGCACAAGCAATATGAAAATTAGCCAACAGACATCTCAGTTTACCATGTTTGGATTTAATTGCTTACGCACAACACTGAATCAAGCAAAGAAAACTGTAAAAGGATTTAGAACTAAGAGAATTATAGATACATTGTTATTCTACGTAAACTAAGAGACGGGTCGTAAGCAAAAGTTAATGTTACCTGTGTAATACAAAAATAATTTTAGGGTTCTAATCATGAACAACAAACGTTTTTTGATAGAGGAGTTTTAGATAATGGCCTTTCTAATATTGAAGTGAACACTCATAACTAAACTGATGTTGTCGAAACTTGTACATTGAATCGAAGAGAAGGAGCTGATTAGGAAAGCGTCGGTATTCTTTTCGGTATCCCATTAGTATCTGACAAATGTGATATCCAATCGGTTTTCTAAATTACGCCAGAATATGCTTATTATCAACGTAGAAGAGGATCCAGGAAACAATCACCGTTTCTAGAAGGTCATCTGAAAAAAAAATGTTTGGAACTTCAAACAGAAGCCAAACTATATCCTTTAAGAGCAATCTAGATGTATAGCCAGATTTTTGGGAAATTAAACGTTATGCTCTTTGTGGTCCTAACTATCCTCTTCTGTATCAGGCATTAACAACAGGAATAGACACGTGGAAATGTATGGAGTACTTTGCATTTATATTCAGAAAAGGTTACAGAATCAAATCATCAATTTTAGTTTGTTAACTTTTTTTTCTAATAACTTTTTGCAGTTGTTTTGAACTAGACAAAGTCTTCAAATAAACCAAGGCAATAGGCTCTTGTGGGGAAATATTAAATAAAGTTGATCAGGCTACCATGATGAAGTGCTTCAACAATAATATAGTAATGGCAATGGCATCGAGAGTGGACAAATTAGATTTTTTCCTTTCCCTGATCAAGAAAATGAACCCAATACATGTTACCCATACCATAGATCTAATATGTGTCAATTACTTACTGTAATATAGAGACGATCCTATTTTTCTGAATCTAAATAAGAAGGTAGTGCTGAATCTATACGGCTTCAAGAAACAAATTGCAAAAAAAACTCATTCTTGAAGGAAAGGTTCATTTAAAAAAAGCAGAACAATTATTGTTTCATTGAGAAACAAAGAAGAATTAAAATCTGCCACTATTTCATCATTCGTAGTTCATAGTTCGCCAAAAACAAATAAATAACCTGAAGTCCGCGAGTCTCAAAAGACTGAGGAGCAGTACATAAAAATCATTGGGTGATCTATGTGATTCACTGCGAGTCAGTTCATCCAACGAAAACATCATTTATTAGATCGACGCTCCAGTTTAAAACAGTACCTAGTCAGATTTATCAAGCGGCATGAAGAGCCCCAGAGCTCTAAAGCGGCTCGTCTCTAAATAAAGGGATAAAGCATTATACCTTTCCCTCTTTCAGTCAGAGCCTGTAATTGATTACCTTCTTTCTTCAACAAGGTACCTCATTAACACCCACTATCAAACTGATTTCTGAAAGATGTATCAGCAGTAAAGTAGCTTAATCAAACTTTGAAAAATTGGTTAAAAGAGTTTGATATAAACTTGAAATGGGTCTATCTGCAGACTTTAAGGGTCCAACAACCCTATACTTGTAAAAACAGTATGTTACACCATTGGCAAAATGAATAGTCCTGATGGTGATGATCTGCACTCAATCTAGTAGAGAAAGTCACTCTTGCACTCTTCTCGTAAGATCTTGAATATCGTGAAGACTATACTTGCGATATTCAGATGGAATTTCCTGTATGGTCATTACAATGAAACACTAAACCTTTTAAACCTTAATTGAAATATTTCCACCAGTGGAAAGGGTTGTTCAATTTTGATTTACTGTATCTAGAAGGTTACAAATTTTATAATACTCGTATTTTGTTTGGACAATTATATAGGCTTATTTTTGATTCAGGAATCTATTGTATAAATAAATTTTGGTTGAAACATTTCCAAAGCTAATAACACTGAAATTTGAACCAAACTGCGTTCTTGAAATTCATGACAAAGCCTTACTCAATGATTAATTCATAAATTATGGTAAAAGTTAATAACCTCTACAAAAATACGATGTGATGAATATCAATAGGTTGACTTGTAATTAAGGGTAAAATCTTTTTTCTAATATCATATTTATAAACATCGTTGATAAGAATGAATACTTTCCAGATACAAGTACATACCAAAACAAGTCAAAACTAAGTGTTAATAATAATTAACACATCATCGTAATTAGGTGAAAATGATAATGCGTAATTTCTGAATTACCTCTATTATCAATATTACAACAAATTGCAATAAAAGCTTATTATTGCTAAATTACACTGGTGTTATAACAAACACCTGTTGTTTTTAATTTACTCGAAAGTAGAGATTCAAAGATTATTAAATTCTGTCTTGATTTTAATTATAAAACTTATCTAAACCAAGCATCTTGAGAATCAATTTTTTTCCTTGATACTTATTGCTTGATCATGATATTCCAACAGCGCCCAAACCTGATTTGGGAGAAAAATTCATATTTTAAAAGTTTTTTGTTTGTAAATTAATATTTTTACAGATTCGAAAAAAAATATTAATGCGGTTTCTCGACATTCTGAAAAATGGGAAGATGTAAGATAAATATGCAAATCTTCTCATCTGCGTTTTTACATAAATCAAAATATCAACAAAAAATAATCTAGGAAACCCTCAAGAAATAATTTAAAAAGACCTGCACATCGTTATAGGTACATAAATAAAAGGTTTTTGCCTTAAGGGACAAGAACTTGAGTGTACACTAAAATTATTACCGACACTCCGTGATTTATTAATATTATTATTGTTGTTTGACTTTTCAAGTAGAACCCACAAAAGTTATAATTAAGTCACCACTTGCTAAATTTATAAAAAGTTCTCCAATAGGTCATTATGATTCCTATAGAATTATGTGTAACAATGCCATTATTACACAAGTTAATTAACTTCTAGGATTTTCATTTTTTATTGCGCCTTACATAAGACCAGAAGAATTATAAATAGTCATTATATGTATAAATAAATAAGTTTTACATTTAACTTTTTATTTATCTTTTCTATAGCACTTGATGTTGGTACTAGCATTGAAATCACTTATAGAAACAGGTTCTATTTACAGTATTTCCTCCTGAGTTAATTTAGATAATTATTTTTAAATATTATAAACGATGAGATTTCTTTGTTAAAATAGCAAATTTATCCCATATATTGTTATTCAGATAAGAGAAATACAAAAACATAAAAGAAAAAAACGAGTTTGTGGCTTTACCTACCATTGAAATCCCTCCGTAACAAACTTCTCAACCAACTATAAAACTTTATTCATTAATTTTGTTTGTATTCTTGTGACTTTTAACTGGGACTTGTTGATATTTATGATAATTTTAACCTTTTAGTAAGCGCATCTATAGCTGAATTCAACTTTTTCTGTTCGCGTAACAAAACAAAAAAAAAGGTGGTTAACAAAACTTGTTAATGTTAGAGATTTATTTTTATATTTTATCTGCAAACAAGACAAGCATATTTTATTACCACATCGTTAATTATGAATTTCTTAACCTCGTAAATGTTGAAAACTAACTACTAACAATTGACTAATTATAAATTCGCAATATGTTAATAACAATACTCACTTAATGTTGACAAAAATTTCACTTCTCGTACAAACACAATTTAAACGTTGCGTAAAGTTTCACTAGCTGTTCCTTATAGGTTAGTTAAGTTTTGAATGAGGTTGTTTTAATGTAGTACTACTACCTGTGCAGGTACGAGACACACTGACTAACTTGGCCTGATTGTGCTTTGTTTTGTTTGTTCCATGCCTACTTGATTGCAGGACCAGGTAAGAGCTGTGTTGCCAGATTGTTTAGACTTTTATTTAGTTTGTGTTACTTTACTTTAATAGTCGTTTCGATATTTTTGCCTTTAAATATAAAATGTAATGAGGTATTATTAACTGGTTGTAGTTGTAGGTTAGTCGCACAAACAGCTAGCAATCATTTATAGAAAGAAAAGTGTAGTTAGACCGCGTTTTTGTTGGCTGGATCTGTCTTTAATTTCTTTCTTTTATCTGTAATAATATTATTATTGTCTGACGGATTGCTATCTGTTACATATTAGAAATTAGTGTAGAATTAGAGTTACTAGAATTGTAGTTTAGAAAATTTATTATTGCCCCACTCAAGTTATTAAATAATAAGGTAATTAATCAAACAATTAATCAAAGTGATTCTAAAACTTTTTTTATGTTCATTTATTGTTATTTTTCTTTTAGTTTGAAAACGATTCTGAGATATTCTTTCCAGTATAATAAAACAGTTAAGAATATCCCACGCGGAAATTATATATCTTACTATTCACTGATTCACTTTCAATTTAAATGAGTCATATTATTCTATAGAAATAAAAAAAGAATGTTGTCTTCTTGCCTTACAACTATCTATTACTTATACATATCTACTACAGTTTTATTGTATGCCTGCTACACCTTTTTTCTCTTCGCAAAAGGAGAACATGTAAATTTATTGAGTTTCTACTTCTTAAATATTATACACGTCTATTAATCTGAATATAAAATAATTTTGAAAGATCTATTGTTTTTTATAAATATAAATTTTAGAATTGGCTGCTGCAAGATTTATAAAGTTAGCAAAATGAAGATATAAAAAATTTAATTTTGGTAAATGTAGTCTTAAATAAATTTCATACAAATTAATCTTTCAAGTACTCTGTAGTTAGCCTAATCGCTACAACAGACAGGTTTTATTTGACATTGGCGGTCGTATTTGTTAATATAAGGAAGAACATTGAGAAGAATCTTGCCTGTACTTGACACGGACGAAACAAATATTTTCGGGAAGCAAAGATATATGGCTATCAAAAGCAGATTGGTGATAAACCGATAAACATTTAAAACACAGAAAAGTAAAAATATATCAAACGATGCGATGTCTCAGAAAACTTGCAACTTTCCTATTCGTACAGATTCAGAAACAAGATGTAAGAATTGCTTGTATTTAGTATATCGAGTATTCACTGAATATGATAATGATGATTGTATTAATAGATAGAAGGAAAACCTGAATTTGAATATTACTTAAGCATGTAATTTATGAATTTTAAAAATCAATGCACCAACTAGTGTTGCGGCGGCCTTGGTCGTAGCAAGGAAATGCTAAGAACCAAAAACATAATGTATGTTAAATCTTTCAAATGACAAAATTAATGCAACCAAAAACCTTCCTAGCGTAATAAAGAAATTCCTTGCCAATAACTACAGTATACCTATTAATATATAACAAATCACAATTCAGAACTTTTGTTATAATTAAAAATAATTTCATTTTTTATTTTAACAAATTCTAAGATTCTTAACTACTCCGTTTTGTGTACAGAATTAATCTTCTTAAACAATGATTAAGATTCTACAGTACTAACGTTATGTACGTTCACTTTAAAATAAAGTCTTAACAACGTGGCGACGAGGATGGGATGTTCGATAAGAGCTTTTCTTAAGCACCAAATAAATAATTCCATTATGGCTTTGTTGACCTTGAGATGGAGAAGAAAGAACTACTTCAGTATTTGATCTGGCAACAGGAATATCGATATCTAATATTATCTAAATATATATAGTACATAAGTGGGTTTGGGAGCAATTTCTTTTTCATTCCAGTATGTATGGTATCAACCTGGTAAAATATTGGTGCAAAAACAACAAAGGGGCAGAGAACCCACAGACATTTTTTTAAAATATGTTTTGGCAAGTTATGCTGCTGTAAAAAGTTCTTTTCTTCTATTTCCAGATAAAGTTAAAAGGTTTCAAACTTACTAGAATTAGTTTTCAACGTAGAATTTCAACAGTAATATTGGCAAGACTCTTTTTTGCGTATTTGTTATCTTATCACTAACAAGATGTGTTTGAACCCCTAACAGACGTTTGAAACACGCTTTAGGCATTTGCAAGTTTCTTCCAAAGTGAAAATTGAACTAGAACTAGTGTAGTAGTTCAAATAAGAGATATGTACATGGTGTCTCAAAACTCATGGCCCAGCCGTCAGGACTAGCTTCCTATAAAAAGACAGTAAGAAATGTCAAAATCTTCATAATTAACTAGATATTGCCAAAAATAAACCAAGCTACGGAGTGCTAGAGAATGCTACCAAAAAATAATTCCTAGTGACTAGACAAATATTTATTCAAAGGAAGCCTATGGTCGATTCGTCTTAGTTACGGAGTTAGAGGTCTACAAGATGACGTGCAGACACAGTAACTTTTGATTGCATAGTTGTTATTTGTCAAAATATGAAAAATCTATGAACAGAATTCCTGTTTCACTTCTAATTGATCTTGTTAACATTGCAGAAGCTGATCTGGGATTTTACACTACAAAACGAGATATCGCAGGACAATGTATTGCTGATTTTATATTGTAGGACAATTGATCTGTGATGTTTGGGTGCCGCCGTTTGGGCGCCAGATCGTTTCGGTGCGAAATATTTTTATTTTCTTTTATATTGGAGTTAGCAAGATACAAGAAAATAGAATGATACCAGCAATTAATAATAATAATCCTAACTGTAACCTAGTAACCTTCAAAATTGCCGGATGAAATTCAAAATTTGTTATATTTATTTGAGGTAAATATAATTTCATTATTCAATGAAAAAAGATTTAAATTCTTATACACGTATAACATTTCGAGATGTTTTATTATAATTACATAATCCAATTAAGTCCTGATGAAGACCAAAGGATGCAATAAGTGGAAATCTACAAATAGGCTTAATTAGTAGATTCAGAAAAGAAATTTTCTGCTTTTTATCCGAACGACCCCACTTTGTCCAAGTAGATTCGCGCCCAAACGGCCGGAACCCAATCGTCTTTGCGCCTAAACAGCGGTACCTAAACGTCCTGACGTCTAGAATAATACATTGCAGAATAATATTTTGCATAAGTAAAATATGTCAACAAAACAATTTGGAAAAATAACAAATTAAAACTAATAAGAAGCTGCATGAATAGAAATTTAATGATCAATACAGCTAGAACATTAAATGAAGGTCAGCCTTTGACCACCATTATGTATGACAACAGCTACAGATATCCCATCTATGACATATGCATAAGCATATTCAGTTACCTTGGAGGATATGTGTTTGTCCAGGTCAATGTATTCCTCCTTTTTTGGCTGCTCTGCACCACAGAACAACTGAGTAACTTTTACTCCTTGCCAACCTTCTTCCTTTTGAAAAGCCTTCAAGAGCTTGAAGACTAATAGATGGACCTCACCAATAATGTTGGATAGAGCATTGTGCAAACACTCAGTCCAGTTAATGGTTTTTAGTAGGTCAATCTGAAACAAGTTGTACTGATTCCAAGTAGATACTGGGAATGTAAGAAACGTTCGTTCTCCACATCTTTGTTCAGAGCTCCCTATCCAATTGTTATTATAGCGATCAGAGAATTCTTGTTCTGGGGATCCCGTACATTGGCAAATGCAGACTATATAAAATCTTCAAAGGTGGTAAAAAAACATCTGGCTCAGAAACAAAAATAAGTGCAACAAATAAACGAATCTTTGAGGCAAATTGCATATCAGACATATACTGCACCGCCAATTTATAATTTTGTATATTTTGCCATCTAGTTTGACGTTAATAAAAAAAGCAACTTCTAAAATCAACGTTTAGAAATACCTTGTTAAATGAGTAAAATTTATGTAAAACATTATGGTCCAAGCGCTTTAGGTGGATTGTTCTTCACGTTAGTCAGATAAAATATTGCAGTTACCTACGACGACAGCGAGAAAGAAGCAATAGTCACCCCTACCGTTTTGTCTTAGGCTGACTTAAACTGTAGAAACATGTTTTTAGCGTCTCGTAAATTTTATGTAACACTTTGTAGGAGTTTCAAAGCCTCTTATCAACTATAGAGTTTTAGCTGAAATAAAATCTACAGTGACGTTTTAGAAATCTACAAAGGAGACTTCATTAGAAAACGGCAAAGATTTCAAGATGCTCTACATTCTGCCATCTGTTGACCACTAATTTAATTCAAGTGACTAGTACCGTTTCTTCTTAGTTTCACTAAAGACACAAACTATGACTTTGATGTGCGGAAATATTCAGTTTGAAGTTAGGATTTAGTTGCAGCTACCAAAGGTATGTAAAGGACTCATGACTATATTTTGAGAATAGGAGCCAATAATTTTGGACACATACAGAAAGCAAACTTCACAGGCATAGTTGCTTTCAGAAATGTTTGGGTCACACTGAGACAGCCAAGTCTAGATAACAGTATATAAGATTAATAGAATAAATATAATGTGATCTATCCTGAGCTTGAGGCTGAGAACAAAACATTGAAAACTTATTGTCTTGATTAACCTTGCAATCTCTAAGGATGAGAATGCTCCAACTCATGAAATGAGTTAATTTCTTGGACAAACTATATTAGTATTAACCAATACCTTATTTGAATTTTCTTTACGATATGTATTGCTCTTTCTACAATACCATTATTTCAACAATGATATAGAGGTACGAACGCATTTAACAGACTAAATTGAAAGTAGCTGCTATAAATAAATGATCAGGATCTGACACTGATTATACTGGAATATTGTTAGCTAACAACGTGGATGGAACTATCTGGATTTAAAAAAGAATTACTTTTGATATTAAATTAGCAATAACTTTTACTCAAGCATGATAGAACAATATTTCAACTAAATTTTAGTAAAGGAAGATTATTTATAACGTTGTTGACTAAATTAGATAAATACAAGCAACCAATACATCGGTTACTCCATCCATGGAGAGACGTAATAACCCATTAGCATGTTCTACAAGTGTACCTTCTGTTCTAGCAAATGAGAATGTAATGTTGATGATCCGTAAAAGAAAAAAAACTTTCTTAGGCCAGACGTTAAGGCTAATGTTTCTTTTTCAAAGTTTGAATGCCGTGTTTCGGTTGGGACATTGTGTTTTGGAGCAACTGTTGTAAATTTGCCCATGGACGCCGCTAGGGAGGTACAAGGAAATGCATCTGCACCTCAGTAGAATCTTGACAGAAAAAGCAAAGCACGCTCATTATTATTTAGCCCGTGTTATAGTTTTTTCCACCATAGCTGAATTTCAGAAAAAACAGCAAAAAAACTGTAAACCATAACAGATAATGCCCAGTTTGTATCTACGAGAATAAATTCAAGTCTCCGGCCTAACCCAGATAGGATACAAATTTGCGCGATGTTTTTACGGCGTTATATTGTTTCAAGATTTATCAGTACGGCTGTGAAATAACAAACATTTCTGTCAAATAATAATTGTTTGACAGGCTATCAAAGTTGCTAAAGTTTTGCATGCTGTAAGAATGGAGCAAGTTCAAATTCGTGGAGTTAGTAAATATTTTCATATTAAAGGATTTATTCCCAAAAGAAATAAAAGCTGAGCTAAACGCCACATTACGCGAATCTTCCTCTTTATGCACAACAATTAAAACTTGGATTGCGGATTTTAAACGTGGTCGCAAGAACACAGAAGATGCACGGTGTTCAGGAAGGCCAAAACAGCCACCACAACAGAAATTATCGAAAAAGTTCACAAAGTTGATTTGAATATGAATTGATGGAAATAGCGTATACTGTGGGCATTCCAATAGAGCGGACATATTATATACTAACCGAAGTTTTGGGGATGAGAAAGTTATCCGCGCGATCCGAGCAAAAGCTGACACGCAAAACAGTTTTGAAGGAGTGTTTGTACTTGTTTAAACGCAATCCAGTAGATTTATTACTGGATGAGACTATACCCCAGAAACGAAGCAGCAATCGAAGCAATGGACTGTCAAAGGAGAACCATGTGCCGAAAAAGGCCAAAACAATTCTATCGGCCGGAAAAGTCTTGGCTCCAGTTTTTTTGGGATGCCAAGGGTATTCTTTTTGTGGATTATCTTAAAAAGGGTAAAACAATCAACGG
>VTPC01000503.1:423326-456312 GCA_011009095.1 Ignelater luminosus | reverse complement strand
CATGAGCAATAAATACAAATTCATTTTTACTAGTACAAGAATTTTCGGCATTTATTTGGCAATCTTATAGTTTGATGTCTATAATGACCGCCATAAAAATATCTAAAATTATTATTTCAATCAAGAGTTTATCCTTTTTATTATAATTGCCACTTCTTACGGATATCTCTAATGTATTACTATAGAAAAAATATATCCCCATTGAAACGATAATTGAAAATCCATAGTAGCTTATAAATTTTATACGAGTATTAAACAACAATACAAATAAAACCAGGCCAAACTGGTAATTCACATACATTTGTTGCTAAGGTAAACAACTTGTCGTTGTTGGTGCATCTTTATTGAATTAATACATAATCATAAAATCTATAAATACACGGGTCTTATGTTTAGATAAATAAAGTACACGCTTTAACAAAAACCTCTCAAAGTCACCTGTTTTGAAGCGAAGTTTGCTTTACATAATAGCAAAAAATAAACAAATCCGCCCATCTTGGCTAAACGAGCTTGTTACTTAACAGATGTGTACACATTTTAATCGAAAGAAATGTAAAATTTGTGTTTAATTTTAGTGCTGTGCAGAGTTCAAGTGAGAATTGTCCTTAAATTTTGTTGATATCCTAAGATGTCCATTAAGGTAGGCCCTTTCAAAATGATTAAAGACATTTTAGGTTACACACGTTCCGTTTAATTCTTCTCTTTGCTTATTCATTTAAAAGTGAAAATTTGCTCTCGATAAAATTAATTTCTCATATTTTCTATTGATCATATTAAACCCAGTTCTCTGATTGTAACTTTCGTCTTGATCTTTTCCATTAAAAGATGTTTTCGCTTTCTTGAATTTTCTTTTTTTTTTCTTTACACTTCAGTTTAAATGTGTCATTTAAATGTAGCACGACATTTTTTAATTAGGTACTTTTCTCCTTGAACGTCTGCTTCACATTGAAATAAAAATCATAAATAAATTGTAGCTATATATATATATATATTTAATCGATCGATTGTTTACACGTTTAATTCATTACCATACAGATACTTAAATAATAATAATACCGGGAAGTTATGAATACATTCAGAAGAAGAAAAAAACATGGGCGTACCTGTCGAGGGCGCCGGAAATTAAATCTCTAAACAAACAAGTTGAACCTGAAAGTGCTCCGACCGGGTATTTAGAAGAGGTATTTCCGCGATAACGAAATTTGTTTTCATTAATACTAAAACGTTTTACATTGGATTACATTTAAATCACATTTTGTAAAATATTTAAAAGCAGAAATTCGAGATTAATAATTTTAAAAACCCACGCGTTTTATAAAATTAGAAATTAACGGATTTAAGAATTTTACAGTTCTGTAACCAGGTCTATTTATGAGAGAAAAAGAAAGAATAAATAACTGGTCAAAAGTAAACCAGTAGAGGACATTGACTATCAAACCGTTTTGATGAGTTAAAAAATCAAGTACGAATAAAATATAAAAAAATTTAACGGGCGCCTCTGGTTGTTAATTTAAAAATGATAAAAATAAAAATCGTTGTTATGTTGCAACACAATAAGCAATAAATAAAAATTTTCTTTAATAACGCATATATACCGGCTTCAAGGTAAATTAACGCTTGTCTAGATGGGCTGTAATTATTTTATATTTTCTGCTTTTATTATTATTCATTTATATCGTGTACGTCTTGGTTTATAATGAATAAAATTATGCATTATATTGTATAATACATATACAAAGATGCATTTTTTCGATTATGATTTTCTGTACGTCTTTTTGTTAAGACATGATGCAGGGGCGTATTGTAAAACTTATTATTCAAAGATCTACACTGTAGATTGTTACATGGGGGCATGGTTTACCGTTCTGTAAACCTATTAAACAAACAAACGACTAAAGAACGCTATAAATGTAATTGAATACTAAATTTGTTGAATTTGATTACTATATTCTATGAATAAAGTAGGACATGTTTTGGCATTTTCGATTAAAACACTTTACAGGCCTAGTACCTCTTTGATGAATATGAGAAGTGATTGTATGCAAATTAGAGAAAAAAGGAAACAATAAAGGATTCATGGTCAATCTTTAGTTTCAATAGTAAAATATTACGGTTTGCTAACTACTTATGTATACAACACAAGCAGTGACATGCGTCAAATGGTCCAAGGAGGTAAATGTTAGACAAGAATGTGCGTGACCACACCTTGCCATCAAGCATTGTCTCGTTTTGTCGCGTATAGCCATTCCTACAAGAAATTGTGCAATTGACTTTGTACAGTCTGATAGCAAAATTGAAAAAGTAGACATAAAGTTATCATTATCAGTTTTTCAAAACTCTAAACTTTTAGTTAGGCAGATAAATCAAGGCATTACGTTAATAACGACGACTAAAGACAATTGAAAATCGTACCTTTTTCCTCTGTTTTCTAAAAAGTCACAACACTGGAAATAACTTACCGAACTTTAACATACTACTCATTTCACTTTTTTTGGATAGCGGTACGCTATACTATGATGATGTGTCCAGTTTTTATTTCTTATGAGAATCTTGCAAACTCCTACAAGCCCTACACACCTCTTTGATGTTTTTGGCAGTTGCATTATTTCCCAAGAAAAGAATTTTTCGTTGTTGAGCACAATTGCTGAGTCGTAATAGGTTGGTAAGTAAGAGAAGTAACAACTTTGTAAATTTCACTTTAATGGATTGTTTTTAAGTGTAGTCTGCATACAAACACACGCAGAGGTTTTTGGGGTTTGAGCTTGCGCGGAAGCCTGCCTACTGTTACCTTTTTTTCAAGGCACTAAATTCATCTTATGGTAAATTTGCAATGCTGCTTACTCTAATTTTGGGACGTTCTCTATTGATTAACCACCTAACTAAACTATTCTTAGACCATTAACACGCTAACAACTTTGATATCAACTTTTAGACAAATTAATTTTAAGAATAGAAAACCAAACCGTCAACTTCACCCTATGTGGTCAAAAGATTTACATTGTGATCTCAAAATCAAAGGTCGCTGATAAGAAAAAGTAAAATCGTCGGTCATGTAATGTTTCGAATTTTGAAAATCCTTACTGGAGTTTGGAACACTTTTAGCTAGACAAAATCTTGAAAGACTGAGACGAAAGAGAAGTCGCAATTCCGAAATCTCCGTAAGCAATTGGTGCTCTAAATATAAAGAAACAAAACAATGTCGCAAAATCAGTTTGAAAGTAGAACATGTTCTCTGTTACTAAAACGCACTTCGCCAAAAAATATAAGTTTTGGAACACTTCATATAATCAACAGTCTGCAAAATAAAGCAAAACAGTTTCCTTAAAACAACAGGTCAGTTTTCTAAGACTATCATCAACCTTTACATAAGGTAATCATATACTAAAATTCCAGGTATTATAAGTATTGTTATTTATGTTGTTACACTATTAGCATTCCCTTTTTAGAAACTAAAATTACTTCAAAGCACAAAGCAACACATAAAACACAAAAGTTGTACCGCACCATCATTAGTTGAAATGCAACGTACTTGTTTGTAACTCACTTGACGCACATCAAATGTAACTTCTAAGTTCATGCAAGCACACAAGCAAGTAAAGTGTTTTTGATGTGCTAGCATACAGTGGAAAAAAATCTACGGATTTATTTAATTTGTAAAACGAGAAGCTTAATTATCTTATCATCTTTGGTTAAATCTTACAAAGAAAACTTTGCTGTTATGTTCTAACTAACAATAAAGTCTTTAGCCTCGGACATGTCTGTCAGATCACTGGTGATCCTGAACTAAAGACGTAATGCAGTACTATATCAATACCTTGGAACGTTTCGTCTTCCATAGCACACAGAGTATGTCATTATTTTTTAAGTTGCAATAGCCAGTATCTAGTCCTACTATATAATTCAGATATAGGATTTGTTATGTTATTTTTCTAAACGATTCTTGATTAAGAGATAGAGATCGTTTTAGACCAAGAATGTCATTCCAATGTTTGTGTTGCTCATCCTTTTTGCTTCCGTCTATACGCGTCTGGTGTCTTTGTATTCATTTCACATGCATTTTTGACAATGTTTGAGATGAATTTGACGGAGATATAGGTTTTGGTACCGTTTGCTTATTATCAAACCTGATTAAAATGTGTCTACTTGATATTCTTCATCTTCTAATCATATTCCAGATTACATGTAGTGACCTCTACGAACTGTTTGGAATATAGTGGCATATGTCTGTCCAGTATCCAGTTCTGTAGCAATTACTTGCTCTTAGAACTCTTTATGATGACGATGAGTATAAAGCTTTTCCTAATATTCATAAACAAAGAGTGGGAAAAACTCATAGAAGAACAAATCATCAATTTAAATTAACAAAATCTAGAAAGTTGGGTAGAAAAATCTTTACAGCAAGTATCCCTTCTCAAAATTAGAGTATTGTAAAGTAAACTTATGTTAGTTTGAGTAAAAGACTATTTTAGAACCAACAAACAACTGGAATTATTTCGAGTTAGAAGAAATGAAATCAATGCCATGGGCCGGTGAGGTGAGCACAAGTAGTTTCTTGGCAAAAAATACCATTTTGCTTCTTTTGTGTACCCATTAATGTCAATAAGAGAAATTTAAAATTGAGTATGGGCATATGGACAAGGTACCAGGAATTATAAAAAAGCGAAATTTCGCTTAGACAAAAGGCATCATGCGTCGTCAAACATCTGTAACTAGACGTGATCGTAATCAATTTTAAAACTTGGAAAATTTTTATTGCCGAGTTGTGGAAGTTTTGAAAGTATCAAAGATATTTGAAAGAGATTATTTTGACTAGTACACGAGGTAAAATATCTTTAAACCAAAAATTATGCCAACTATTTTGTTTAGAAGAAGGGGGGATTTTACTGGAGAATACGGTTGTGAGTTTCTCTATGTAATTTGTAACTTCTGGATTAAGTTAGGAAGGCTAATCTATGGAAGTCGTAGTAGTTTGGATTTTTTGAAATTTCTTTGAGATCTAAAAGGATACGCAAACGTGTATGAAGACAGATGTATCTTTATGTTTTGGTTTACTTATTACAAATTAAATGTTACACATAATCATCTGATTTTTTGAATCATTCAGATGCTTCTACATAATACTATTTTCTTGGTAAAGAAACCCCAAGTTCGCATGTTTAAAATTCTGAGATAATACTTTTCTTCAAAAGTACGGTAGCCGAAAGTAACGCGAGAAGTTCCTACTTACTTACTCCAGTTGTGTAACTAAAGTTAAGTGGGCTCACTGCAAGAAATATAATTAAACCGCCTCCACCTCTAGAAAAGAATTAATTTGCCCAAAAAATAGATTTTCTATAAAATCCTTTTGTAATTTTTTGGATGTGATAGATGGATGGGCCCCCTTTTGGCCGTGAGCCCTCTAGCATTGGCGGGGTCTTCGGGGCCTTTAATTACCCCCGACTTACTCATAGAAATGTTCGTAAACTAGATAAAAGTGACATACTTTCTAAGAATATGAGATCTTTTGAAATAAAATGACCTCATGTCCAGTCTTAAAAATCCCATGATCAAGAAAAAAAAATCTTCGAGTCAGAAAGAAACCGAATTGTTGTGATAAATGATGAAATGCAATTTTTTATTTTGCTTAGATAATTTTTTAAATAAAATCTATTTGACAATAGTCGATAATGTTAAATGTAAATAAATCTTATTTAATTCTTCTTCCGTAATTATTTTCGGTGAAGCTAATTAAAAATTGAAAATCCAATTTGTCAATCTTAGTAAGCGTACATTGATTAATTACTGGTTTGTAAACTTTATATCATCTTCTTTAGAAATTATGAAAGTGTTTGTAATTAGTATTGTATAATTCAAGGTAGTATAATTTATTGTAAAAACACGTATATGCTCACCTTAACATTCAACATTAAATAATTTAATTTCTTAAACTTATTAGTCAGACATTTGTTTTTAAAGTTCTTATTGTTTCATAATGTCGAAAACCCCAATTAGAAATATTGCTAAAACCTCCATAAAATTGCAATTTTAAAGATTTTAAACAATTAATTTACACCTCAACGCCTTAACCCTAATTAGTAATTCATTATTGCACGACATAATTTCCAGGAAATCAATTAGAACTATTATTTTACTATAAAAAAGACAATAGCTCGAGCTCAACGAAATACATGAAACGAAAGTTCTTGTTTAATACATGCTAACAAACAATAGTCGATTTAATTTATAATTTTCCGTTTATAATGATAACTTTTACTTTCCAAACACTTACGACACTACTAGAGAAATTTTGCTTTATAAATTATAACCTCCTAGATATAAATCGAAAACAATTTCGTTCGCTATTCATCCAGTTAACGGTTTCGGATTTTTCATGTACGAATGCTTTTTTGATATAGTCACTGTCTTCTTTATTCTTTTCCGTTTTAAAGTAAAAAAACAGCAGGAAATCAGTAGATTCATCTACGTTTCTTTTTTTCTTTCTCATTTTCTGTTAAAAATCGTGGGAATCGGCTTCATTAATGCAACTTACAGTTAGAACATATCATTTGCTTATGCGTTCAGTAATTGCGCGGCTTCGGAACCAGTTTTAATAAAACTGAAAACGAGAAGCTTCTACTTATACTTAAAAGGAAAAAATGAGTTAATTTTCTTCTTAGCATTGTTAATAGGTAGCGTGAACATCTGTTTAGCAATTTTAAGTGCTTAGTTTATAGAAATGGGTTAGCAAATAAAAAAAGCTCTCAAGGTTAAATCATAATTATACTCTCGTGTTTATATTATTGTAGACAATAAAAGATGTAAAGTATGTTAAAATATTATTACAATTATTTTCTTGTGCATGTAAGCGAAAGTATTATTAGATTGAACTTGTTTGAATATAAAATGAAGTTTAATAATAATTAGAAAAGGCTGTTTCAGAATAAATGTATGTAAATCACTAATAATATTCAAGATTTATGTGGTGAAATTGAAATTTCCTGATTATTAGAAAACTGCCTTTATTGTTTTATATATGACGGGGTTTTTAGACTTTTTGATTGCATATGATACGTACGTAATTTATTTCTAGAAAACATTCGTAAAACTTTCATTTAAACTTTATTTATTTACACTATGTAAGTAAGAAGATTTCTATGGTAAAATAAGTCGCTTGCCGGCTTACATACAGGGCGTTTCAGCAAAGGCGGAACACCTACATTTCCTCTTTCTGTTCTTTTCGCGTACTCGCTTAAAGTACAGTTACGATTTTTCCAGAATAGATAGTCTAATCATGTGTGTTGTTACCAAGTTGAAAGATATGTAAAGATTGAAATTGAATAGTCAAGTTAGGGGTTCAAAAAAAACTAATAATAAAAACGTAGACTCTCTATCAGAATGGGCTGTCTAGAAGAAGACCTTATGATTCTTTCTAAAGATTTGCTTTCTGGACAATGGGACCTATCGTGCACTGAATACTAAGTAGCCGATGAATAATTGCCAGTAGTTGACAGTCTAGTCACAGAGAGGAGGTTTCCTGAGCAATTAATAAGTTCGATGCTATTAATTCACTGGGTCCAAATAGCATTTTTACGTTTTTTTTCAAAAGCATCTAAATATTTTACTCCCATGGTAATCAGGATTTTCAAGACCAAATTGATCGATCAGTCACCTAATAAGGCGAGAGAATACATGCTTAATTCTGGTCAATTGGTCTAATATTCTTTTACTGTAGGACTTAAAAACATCTGGAAGTGGTAGTTGCTACTTACTCCCTCCAAAACAATCAATAAAAGTATTGGTTGTCAAAGCTACATAACATACCCTCATGCCTAATGTGGTAGAAGGAGCTTTTCATAAGACTAGGACATCTGCAACCTTCTATAGTCCAGAACACCATTCTCATACTGATTCGTAACTAGTTAAGTCACTCATCGAGCCAATACGAATAACAATAGATCATCATGGATTACGCGCTATGCGACCGACCTTATCATGTCTCAACTCAAACTGACTTGTCTTCCTTGCATATACTCGCAGTTACTTCTAGAAGCTTGATGACTTGTCTATATAGTGAGCAAATGTTTAGCAAACCACGACTCGTAGTGTAAACAAGATAACTTACTACTGTTTTGTTACCTTTCACAAACTACTAGCCATAGAAAACTTACCCTATAAGGCCTTGGTTTTGCCAAGCCACTGCAACCCTTGCACTAGGTTGTAAAAGCCGTAAACCAACTTATGTAATGTCTATGTTGGAAGAGAGAATTAAGAGAATGGTTTTGAAGGACTGTTCGGTAGATAAAAGCCAGGTTGAAAATGGCATTTGACAAGAAAACTGCCACTTAAAATGTCTGACTATGAATGGTTTTTCTTAGATACTTTAGGTAGTGTGTAATATTGAAATTATCATGTGAGGAAACCGTTCTATTACCAACCCAGAAAAGGCTAAGATAATTTTCCTTACCCATAGAAGGAATGCGGTAGGGTTCAAAGCATATTATATTTATTTGCGAAAAGATCAGCAGTTAATAGTGACTCTTAGTGACAACATAAGTTAGAAGGCTCATAGTAGTAAAATATTGAATAAGTCGATTGCCGCCTTTGAGAAACAGTCACGGATGGTATAAAAAATTTGCTGTACAAAGTGATACATAGATAAATGTAAAGCAAACCAAACGGTTGCAAGCAAAGATCCAAAAACTGACTTAGATGGGTTTAATTGAACCAATCAAGCCTTCTTCACTCGCACTCGAATTTCTGAAAAATAAAAGAATCATAACGTAAGCATGTCTAGGCTGCGAGCGTAAGTTATCTTGACTAAAATTTTCACAATTACATTTCAAGCATTTCTTTATATAATGTTCTATTTTCAATGATTGCAGGAGAAAGACTTTTAAAGCCAGTATGTGCACTTTGGAGCGATTGTTTTAGATTAGATTGTTGAATAAAAAAATATTAGTGCGATTCTATCCATCTATCTGAGATGTACGCTTGGGATTATCAAGATTCTTAATAACGGGCTCAGCTCAAACATTTAATGCTTAAAAACGCAGTGATAATGATATAGATTTATAAATGATGCAACGTAAGCAGCCAATGGAATTGCCTTCTCTTTACATTCCTTTCTCAATATGACACCCTAAACATTTTTGATACAACAGACCAACGGTTACTAAATATCTAGTATACAACTGTTCAAAAAAAAACACCAATGAAAATGTTGCCCATTTTTTCTCATTCTCTTCAGTTTTTTTTCCAACAGTCTAGATTGTTCTTGTTTTTGCAGATCACTCTTTCTATGACATAGTTAAAAACAAAAACGTGAAGAAAAAAGGGATACATTCTTTGCTATACCAAAGACTTCAAAAATAGCTTGTCGAGCAGAATTTTTGAAAATTCTAGTTATTGCATTATAAATATCTAATATACAGTTTTATTTTTTTAATATGAGTTCTTCAGATGCTTTAGTATTAAAACTCTGATTAAGACTATTACGTAACTAGACTGGAGATTGATAGTTTGGAGTCTGGAAGAATCTTGAGGCTAACCTTTGAACGTCGCCGTCGGCAAGTTTGTTTGTGTGTATCAAGAAGTTTTACAATGCAATACACTGAAAAGCTTTTGATAATTTCAGATAAAGGTATCTATTAGTATAGATTCTAAAATATTAGGAATCTCTGATTATAGACAGTTACCAGACAATTAATATCACGTATCTCCAGCTTGAAAGCCAGAATTTTTAATAAAAATCTTAATTATTGTATTCCATTCAAAACTCGGTCTCCCTTTCCGTTTTGCACAGTTAAAACTAATAGAATGACTAATTCAAACAAAAATACTTTTGCAGGCGAAACAGAAACCTTCATTGTTACAAAGTTTTTCGTTTTAAGACTTTCTATCTTCTTGGATAACATTACATTTAAAGAGAATCTTTTTAAGAAACCAAACACTTGGAGTCAGAACTTAAGCTGCTACCAATGCCAAAATTAATAAGATTATTCTATCAGCTCATTCTAGATTGTCAAAATCTCGGCAAAACCCAAGAAGATACTCAATCTTTTCCTGAAGATAACGCAACAAAGTCGTTTTACTAAATGTTTTCTAGAAACATGATGGATAATACCGATTCTGGGAAACTGTTCAAAGAAACCAGATACACTGCAGCCAAGAAGACTCATTGTGCTTTCTCCAGTTAGCTCGATCTTTGTCAAGAAGAAACTAAACTCTTCGGTTTTATCGTATTGAATTCGAACAGTCTCTGAATCTTTGGCAAAACGGTATCTCGCAATAGCACCAAATATGTTCCACTGTTTTAGTATCTCTCTTGCATAAAAATAGAAAAGTGATCTATGTGATTTTTTATTTTAGTTACCCGGAGCTCATTAGTTTCGTTCTTTGACCGTACATCATTAAATAACCAGCCCAGATTCTACTGTGTTGGTTTTTGATCTATGCGTTCGTAGCTTCTCTAAGGACATGCTTGGGTATTTCTAAAGCCGGTTCTGATCCAAAGAATAGATTTTCCGATCCCACTTTAGATAAACTTCTTCGTTGCCTTTGTGACCAGTATGTTCTGGTAGCTATTCCAGATCAATTTAACTGTACTACGGTCCGCTATGATACATGATGAGCTAAGGCACTTCTTTACAACTGAAGCGGTCATTGTTAGAAGGGGGTATGTTCAAAATTTTAAATTGCTATAATACATTTGTAAATTATTTTCTTTTTTTAATAGAAAGCGGTAAAATCAATTTATAGAAAAGTCAGGAGAAAACTGTCATCACTAAAGTCGTAAAAAAGTTTCTTTTTTTTTGTTAGACAGTTTTTTTAACTTTACTAACAGTTGGATTTTTGTTACATATCTCCTTTTAACAATGACCGCCTCAATTCTCGATGTCACTTTGGTCCTCTGAAGACTCTTCAGTGCAGCTTAACTGTTTTTAAATATGTTATATTGTTCATTTACAGGATTTCTTTTTAGATTTTCGCCTATGCATTGTAGTATTACATAGACTTCTGCCTGAGAAATTGTGACACATTTTCTTTGAGAGAGCTAGAATTCTATCTTTGATTTTATGCCATAAATTGCCGCTTTAGTTCATCAAGTGGCAGAGTTTATTCAGTATTATTCCAAATCTCTCAGTCAAGGGTTATCTGAAGATTATTGTCAAGGTGTATTGGTGGGGTAGTGTAATCTGATCTTACATCAAAAATAGAATTGCCCATTCTTTTCCAGATTGAGCAATAGTCTGAGTTTATCATTCTCAGGTTTCCTGTGTCTGGAGAGTTTATGCAGGAATCTTCTCGCCTTTCCTTGTATTAAAAGATCTAATAAAGGAAGATCCAGCAAGATCTCCATATTAATTATAGAAGTCGTTCTCATGGCTTCTGTTTATTCTCGAACAAGCCAAGTTTTGAATCTTGGCTAGTTTGGTTTTAGTGTTTGTTTGCAGCGCCTAGGGTTGCATTACGTTTAATAAGTCTGATACTGAAAAGATCTTGAAATCTCTTTGCCCAGATAAAAAAACGAAAATTAGACAGAATAAGTTTGGCATGCCGCTACAGTTTTGTTTCAGAGTTGAATGTTTTGTCTAAAGAAATGATAATCCACCGGTATTGTATGCACGGTAGGTGTACTTTTTGTGTTTTGTAGCAAAAGCAGTCATTCCAATGGTGACAAATGACTAATTAGTATCAAAACCAACTTTATACAAATATTGTGATTTACGTATTTAGACTATAAGTTTGATTGTTTGTTTATTCTTATAGGCGTTTTTAACCTAAATATATAATTTTTCTATGGTCCTTGGCCGATTTCATTTTACATGTCGAAAAGACTAACGCATCTATAAAAATTGAAAGTTTCGGTTTGTGATTTTTGACCAGCTATCAAAACTCGGGAATTAATAATGGGAAAAATAGTTTTGAAACTGAGTACATGCAGATAGACATAAACACAATGAATTGAGATGAATGATCTTTGAATGATCATTCCTAGATCAAAAGACCTAATGGAATGAAAGAATAAATTAACATCTTTTCAGTCTGACTATAAATTGCTGATTTATGAACCATTAACTAGACTTCTTGTTGTATAAGACCTACTACATTAATAAAATAACAAACGTGTAATTAATATTTTTACGATGAGGTATCAATCTTCTTGCAAGTACTGTAGTACAACAAAGCGTAGCATGTTATTTGTTTATTACCGGTAGATGACTTCCAAAAGCTACTTCTGCATCCGCGTAAGGACGATTTATGATACCGACTATCAAAGTTATGGAAATATTTCTCATCCATTTTCCAAAAAGGTCTTTGTAGATGTATCCTGTAAGTTATGTACCTACTATTTATTTGGTAATTCCTGGAAATGGCAAAAATCTGAATCTCACTAAAGTTTGAGATCTCATTTTGATAGGACAGAAATTGGTCCTCTATACGAAGTTTTCGGTATAATTAGATGCAAATAGCACGTAGGGGTTGCGCTGAAAAGTTAGAAATATGAGAAACTCTCGAGAATTGGTGTAACACGCCAAGTGTTTGCAAGAACACGTATGATTAATATTCTTAATAGGTAAATAACTGAAAGTTGTGTACATTTGGCAGACTTTTAAATTATAGCAAGAGAAAAACCAAGAAAATCAGTTACCTATGTAGTTACTACAAACCGTAACCGACCTAACCGACTATTGTTTCATAAACATTTTTTATTGGTTAAATTGAATTTTACATGGATTTAATGTTTTGGGAAATTTGACTAACTATTGCATTAATTAATCAAAAACTGTATTATTGTAAATTAAATTTATTCACGATTAATTAAACGAGAACAAATTAAATTATTCAGTTGTAAAATTTTGCTCAAAATAGTAGTTGAAAGATAATTGCATTTTAATAATTTGCGTCCCAACAAATTAAGTACTGTTCTGTACTTATTTAATCCATCCAAAAACATTTATTTATTGATTTAAAGCAGTTTACGCAGGCCATGTTGTTAATGAGAACGACATCGAACCATTATGTAAATAAGTGGAATCAATTTGCAGCCGTTGCGTTTGTTTCATTACACAGGACATAATTCATTACGTATATTTCTGTAGGTAATGCATATTATTATTGCTAAATGTATTCAAGATTTTTTAATTTTTTTTTGTGAATGCAAACCAAAATATTAGTCTGTTTTGCACCTACTCTATGGGTCATTAATTGTGTCTTCTTTATTCTCAAATGTATTAGTAAACAGGAAATAATATTTCTTATAAATAAATATCTTTAGGTCAATAACAAGTTAAAGAATAGTCAATAAATTTTAACACCTAGAACACCTCCTTTGTATAAATCGTAAAGCACAACCTCTAATACAAATTTGCAAAGGCAATAAATTTAATTGGGTGCCGCATTAAAATCACATAGGAATGGTTCCTCTTATGCTCTACCTACGTTTGCAAGCTGTGCCGGTTTTAATTTATTGCAAGAAACATATGGATTTAATCAAGCTACAGTCGCGAATCTTGATTTTATAGTTATGTTAGTTCGAAATGGCATTTTATGGTAAATGAATATTGAGAATAATGAGAACTAAAGCAAATTCGATTAAGGTTTTCTTTTAATTCATCATTAATTGTCTATTAAAAGAGTAATAAAACGTAGCATTAAAAATGTTTCATAAAAGTAGCAGTCCGTTCCTGAAATTTTTTTACGTCAAAATTGAAATTTTAACCGTGCATATTTTTGTAAATAAATTTGAGAAAAAAAGTGCAATTTGCTTTTTCAACCTCAATTTACAAGTAAAATTTTAAATCAACTCCAAATCTTATATTGACTCAACGAAATGAAATGTAGAAAATATTCTAATAAGGATTTTATGATAAATTGTGAGTAATAAGTCGTGTTAGGAAAAAAGGTTTTAAGCTGCCAAGAGGACTAAAATGGAAGAAGTCAAGTATCAAACGAGCGCCATTTAAAAAAGAATTTAAATCCGTTAATAATAGGAAATGAATCCGGATCTTGGTGAAATGGGGAAAGTAGTGCGTGAAAGGTAAAGGGCAAAAGCCCTCCTTTCGCTTATTTATAAGCAGTAAAAGATTGTTGATGTCTCGGTGTTGCTCTTATTTGATTTTATGTTTAAATAATTTAGGACCAAGGATTTACGCAAAAGAAATGTTACTAAATATATCCGTGTCAATGTGAAATTGTTAATTTTATAACTGATTCTTATCGTTAGCACCATTACATCGTACAGAGTGCTTAGAAATATAATTGCAAAAAAATAGTAAAGTTTTTTCAGAAATGATAAATTGCAAAATAAGAATTGTAGCGTAATAGGCTTTCTTCTAGCCTCTTCTAGAGTATATCGACGTCCCAATTTATTATAAAATGGTTCGCTTAATTCTCACTTTACACTTGCAAAGGATGTTCAAAATATTTGCGCAAACAAGATCAAAATTCATAACCATGTATCACAAATTGACTAACATCTCATTCATATTCACCTTTTTGTCAGCTTAATGAGGCATGCAAATATCGATAAGCTACATGACGTTATGAAGCTGAATACGTGGAGGCTGCAAGGCTTTTGCCGAGCGGAATCAAACTGTATATAGATCAGTTAGGCCTTCACAAGATTTTCTTGAATATTCTTATATGAGATTTCCATACTTTCTTTAATTTATTGATTAACCCATTCAATCACACTCGAATCAAATCTAAGACAGATCTCAATTTTCTGCATACCCAAATTAAAGTTAGCCTTCTCTTTTCATGAAAGGTTTCCCGACTCAGAACTCTTGTTTCTAAAGAAGATCATACTTCTTATTGCTAATAATGTTTTTTTTTGCTTTATTTTAGCAAAGATTCTAATTTGTAACACTCCAAGTCTTCTGTGTTGGTCACATGCTCGTTTCGGCAAAATTCCAAGCAACACGCTCGGAATTTTGTTTGAATGAACTCTAACGGACTAATACTAGTAGATAATTGGCTTCTTTCAGTTGAATATCAGAAACCGCATGAATATTAGTTTGTTAGCACATACTTTTGACTTTGGTGCTTTTAGAAGTTATGAGTTGTTTTTGCATCTTTTTCAGACTAAATATCCTTCTGCCAAAATCTAACTATTTAGATATTATCACACAGTTTTGTTTGGTAACACATCATCAGTATGCAATAGCACTCACATAGTAAACATTGAGCTTAGATATTCTAAACTTTCAAATGTAAAAAAAAATAAATATCAGCGATAGACGAGGATTTTGGAATAACCGAAAAATTAAAAACTATTAAAACAGACTTGGTTTTCTCTTTTTGACCTACACCAAGCGATTGACAAGGATAGATTGCCAAGATATCCTACGCTCTCCAAACTCATTCCGACTCTTGTCAGATTCAGGATTCTTGAATGAAAAGTTCTGCAATCATCCTGATTGTGTCAGTGGTATGCGACCATATATTCTTCTTTCTTCCCGCCATAAATTGTCGCTTTATCTGTTAAGGTAACTATTTTGTGGGTGGTATATCAAAACATAGTTTGGCTAGAATATTTCCAGTTTTTTAAAGCAAATCTTTGATTATGCTTTTGCTCTTTAAAAGATACTTCCAAATTCATTTCCAATGAAACTCAATAGATACATTACTAATACATGTTGCTATCTTGCTTTCAGAGATGTGTTTTACTTTTACCTACTCGGTTCATATTTTCTTATTTTTTTCTTTCTATTGCCATACAAATTTCAGTCCATCTTTTCCTAATAAAACCAGCCAACACACCTTGATCGTGTTAAACCTTCTTTACTTTTCTCATTTTACTCTCGGACACTTTGACTTGTCTCATCATCAATCTATCAACGAGAAGGCTCATTTTTGTCATTTTAGACGTTCCAAATATCTATCTATTGACAGAACTTTTTTATTTTTTCCAAAGAGAATTAAATGATTGCACGACGTACTCAAGTATTTAGAGATCATGCACCAACCTAGAAGTACAGAAGATGCTTAAGTAGTAGATCCCAAAGCGGAATACACTTCAGCGCCCTTTCCAGTTGTAGATTGATGCATGCCTTGTATAGAGTAGAATGTAGTGAAAACTACACGTAACAACAGACATGCCGGTTTCTTCTAGCTGGTATGCATATACACTTTGCTATTCTTTATTATATATTTTGGGAACCTTTTGGAAGTTGATAAGGAATTTAAAGTTAGACCATCGTGATTTAGTATTTTCTCGTAATATTTAACATTTTTTTAGTTCGGTTTACTTAATGGAAGGCTATTTGAGAAAAGGTCTATACATCGAACTTTTTTTACAACGCAGCATATGATTTATTTCAAACCGATATGAAGAGAAACCAAAATCGATAACGTGGAAATCTCAAAATCCAATTGTTTGTAATTTTGTTTCATGAAAGCGCACCTGGACTATGCTTTTCTTGCATGATACACCTTATATTAACAAAATAGCTCGAGTTCTAGCTAGAGAAATTCCGCTATCACGCTTTAAATATATCTTGAAAGAAACAACAGATTCCTGACTCTAACGATTCTGAACGAGACAGAAGCACGAACCTAAAGGCTGAAATCCAATTCATCTTCAACTTGCTCTTTACCTTCTCGCCTGATGCATCACTTCAGAGGTCAATCTGAAGATTTATGACAATTAGATATGTCATCAAACAGCAGCAAATGTATTTGATCTGTCTTAACTCTATAGATCTCTCTGGTGTTTCTCTTGCACTATTCTGCCAACTGGAAAGAAATTTACAATTCATAGAAGAAGCTTAAAATACATCCAAACACATCGTAAGGTTTTATGACTCTACTAATAAAATTACTCACCAAGACGGGCCCCAAGACATGTTAACTACTTCCACAAAGATGTAGGTTCTGCATTCTTGCTCTAGACGATAAAAATATCAATAAAGGAGATTTATTTGAAGGCGGCCCCTCTCTGTCAGTACATTAAGATAATAAAAGTTACACTGCTTCCTAGTCTCTTAGCACTCCTGTTACAGGAGATCACTCGATCACTCTCAAATCAGTCGATTAATAGTGTAATTTGACAGCAATTACGCCATTTACTTATTATAAGATTTATTGTCAAAACCGTTTTAAAAGTCAATTTCTCTTAAGGTACTGGAGAGAAAAGAATTCTTACAAGCACAGTAGATGATTAATTAACATCCCAGAGAAATATACCAGCATTTTGAAACTAACTATGAGAGCCCATAGATCGTATAATATCATCACCTGAAGGGATCATACAGCTCTTACAGTTCTTGATATTTAATATTAAAAAACAGTTTGTAATTGACGTCAAAAAAGATCTCAATTGAGCAAAAACTAAAAACTTATGGCCGTATTTATAGTCAGTACTCGAACCAAGCTCGAACTTGAGCGTTTCTCAAGCATGCTATAATACTAGACTCATGAAAATTAAGTTTAGCTTGTGAGCTGAGCATTTGTACTAAACCAAGACGTGTTTACTGGGGTTAAGCATAGACTCACTCAAATACTGATTATAAATACGAGAAACAAAAAAGGGTTAATGATCCATTATTGAAGACATTGTTTCTAGAACAGCTTTATAAAAGGATTGTTTCTTTTAGCATGATACCGTGAGATCATACAAAATGCAACAAATTTAAGACACATAAACAGATCTAAATGTTTTTAACATTGTCCTCAAGACTATGATGTCATCATTCTGTATTTGACATATAACGTCATTCAGCTTTCTTCAAATGACGCACCTCGATGTTTTGCAGAGAAATTTGAAGATATTTCGTTGCTCTTTACAAATTAATACTGAAATATAATTTGAGTTTCCTCAACATTTTTTACAGAGGTGAAAAACATTTTAATTACATAGCGACTGAGCTTACTTACGTATATTACATATAACGAATATTTTTTGAAGAATGAATTTATTTCAAACTTGACGATCAGACTATATAAAATATTTCTTCAGTTGATTTGATGGATTGTTATTATTATTATTATTATTATTATTACTTAAATTCTCGATCTTCTATTTTTCTCTTTGTTGATACTTTGCAATAATTAAATGACATTTAAATTATTTATTTAGAACTTGTAATATTTTTAATAATTTACGTAGTATAAGAGAATTACATATTTGATAAACAAAAGAATAATCGTTACATAAAATATGTGGTTTAATAGAATATTTTTCTTCAATATTTCACAAGTAGATTCATACACTCTGTAAAAAATTAAACTTAATTAGCAGTAAATTTTCTTGTATGCAAGAAACAACAGTGGTATTGGTACGGTAAGTATCAACTTCCAGGACCAGTAGTACCATTATGGCTTCTTCCACGGAAGAACTACCATAATATTTCTTCAGATTATTTATTTAAAATACTTAAACAAAAAACAATTTAAAAACAGAACTTGGAATTTTGTAGATTAGAAATATTAAATTACAGAAAAATACAAAAAAAGTAGTTTTAGCGTTAATTAAAATAAAACAAGTTTTATTTACATTTTTTTAACTAAATAAAAATAAATGGTACCACTTGGAGAGTGGGTCTCGTGGTACCAAAATGTATAAGGAGAGCAGATGAGTGAAAGAAGTGTTTTACAGAGCGGGTACCTTGGCGGACTGCGCTCGAGCTTGGGCGGGTGGACGCAGAAAGTCAAGTCTTGGTACTGGGGCAGACCTCTTGTAAGTTCTTAGCCCCTCACAGCACCATAGCATGCGGCCTTTAGTTTACTAATGGGCACATTTATTATTATTACTATTTATTATTATTGATTGTCTCTTTTTTCTTGTTGCTCTTGAACGTCTTTTATTATGAATATTTATGTTCTTTTAATGATTATTGGCACTTTTTACTTGATTTGTTTTGTTTGGTTTTTTACTATTTCTTATATTTTTATTGAAAGTACACCGACAACTTTTCTTGCATCTTTTTTTATTGTAGTATTAGTAGTGGTTTAAAAATAAAATGCCCACAGTTAAGATGTATTTTTTTCTTATGATAATATATGTAAATAATATAATAAGTAAAAATAAGATATAATTCAATAATAATAATTAAATTCCCTATCTAATGAATGAAAGAAGGTTCTGGTATGAGCGCGCGTTCCCTTGAATTTCTCTTCTAATATAATTTCTAGATTATGGAATCATTCCTCATTTAATTTCCTTATATGAAATGTATAAGTTTCCAGACTATTCATACAAAAACAATAGAGCGAGCTGCATAAATCGATAAATATATAAACGTTTTTATTTGTAATATTTACTATTTACTATATTTTCAGTTAATTTATTTCTCTGCTACAGAACTTCAATTTTTTACTTACAAGCTGGCTAGTTTCTCTAATTTGAGCTTTGAACTGCTGTGAACTATCAATAGTTTGGCTTCTAACAGCTTTGGTCATGATTAACGAATTTTCAAATGAAACTCAGTACAAAAGAAGTTTTGTACATGGAAGTCTTTGACTTGTTCAAAGATTGTTGGTTTTTGATGTTTATTTCAACACAGATTCTCTGAAAACAAAAGGAAGCTATTTACACTTTGTAGCTAAATTAATGACTTTATTCATATACCTTTCCGAAAAGAAAACACCTTATTACATTACTATTGGAAATATTGTACTATCTCATTTAATTTCTCTGTAACTCTTGGGTTTTCCGACTTCCGTGTTCTTTTGCCAAAGGCGTTTTTTATTGCACTTTCTGTTCTTTATCTTTACATCATAATATAGTCACCAACACTACCAGGTGAACTGGAGATTACAAAAACACAACAACTGATTGGTAACAGTTTTCTCTCTAACAAGGAATAGGCCTCTACTTGTCCCACCCAAAATTAATGTTTCATATGCCATTTGTTAGTGCTGCAGGGTGAGTCAAGGAACATAAAAATTTTAATTGGCCCATGCAGTTCAATCCAAAAGCAAACCTCGAACAGCTACTTCTCCAAAATTAAAAAACAGCAGTGATTTTAGAATTTAGTCTCGAGGTTCTGCATAAGACGTATACCCTTACTCTATATTTTTCTTAGTTGTATCTAAAAACGAATCAACTGAAGCATATTGATAGGTAAACAATTAGTGAATTTTACAGGCAAGAGCTACAAACAGTTATATATTTCAAGTTTTCCTTTTCCCTAGTTGAAATGATTTTTTTGTTGGCTTTGGCGAAGCTGTACTATTGATTTTGCAAAAGTGTTTAATTCTCCATTCAATTGGTTTTGGCATTTTCTGATAAGCTTTTGCTGATTCAGATGTTAATTGTCAGATCTTGAAGAACTTGCATATGGCTGGTTGTTCTAATTAGATCTTAATATTTTACACACCATGAAAATTCCCAAAAGATAAAATTCAAGACAAAAATCCAGAAATACCGCTGTGGTTATTTTATAGTTTTTTTCCTTCTCCATAAGCCATCACTATTGCCAACATTTTGAATTCAATTCATGATAATATAAAACTCCACAGTTGTCGGAAATAAAATTGAAATTAAAAACTAAATCAATAAAACAAACTGAATGGTTGAATGAGAAAATGAAATTAGCAAAACTTTTTTATGTCTGCTGCAATCTAGCTGTGGGTATTTAAAATAAAAACATGCAACAAGTTGTTGATGTATATTTTTAGCCAAAATAACTCACTGGTTTTATGTAAAAGTTTTCAAAATTCCCAAGACCGTAAAATTAATTTTGTTAAAAATTAAACACTTTAAATATCTACATGAAGCTTCATGCTAATAACAAACGAAGAAAGTGTAAACAGTGAGTTTATCATTATATTATTATTGTTATTAACTCTAATTATTACTATTGTTTCGCAATATTGGCATTTAATATTTTCAGTGTTAGTAGTGTTTGTGCATTATTATTATTATACTTTCACGCTACATATTTTATTATTTATATTAAATTAACTTAAAAACCTAAATAACAACAAATCAAAACTCTTACACCGATAGTAATCTTTTAAATTAAGAAACATTTTTTTACTCACGAAATCCGGTTGAGATAAAACAAAAGGTCCGTACTTTCTTTCGGTATCAAGATTAAACTTTCACCGTCCACACTGCATGGGGCATGTAGTTTTTTAATAAACATCGTAGGCGAATAGCGCACATTTTACAAATACAAACAGCACTTTTTTATTATTGTAGTTGAGACTGTTTTAGTTTAGTTTATTCTAGTAAAAATAAAAATTGATGGAAAAGAAGAGTTTGCTTGTTAGAACACATTTCACGGAAAAAACTGTTAAGAGAAGTTCCATTGAACTCACATTTATTTTATTTGTAACTATCAAAAAGTTTTTTCCATGATTAAGACGTTTAAAGCACATCACGTAGTGTTTGTGTAGTGATGATTACTTTATTAAAAGAGAGTTTTCGCAAAGAAAGAGAAAATCATAACTATACTTTCTTTACGTATAATTCATTGCAAAAAGTCATTTATTTTCTTGAAGATTTTTGTGTATTGTTTTATATTATTTATGTAGAAACAAGATGATTGTTCACAATTTCCGCATCTTTTTTATTTAAAAAAACTCGTTTTTAAGAAGGTATCAAGGTCTTTTAATAAGAAAACATTACGACATATCAAAAATTTGTAAATTTTTGTTTACTGATTCCGGAATCTTTTTGTTTATAATTTTCTGTTTTTAATTCTTCGACTTAGCCACGTGTAGTTATTTTTGTTCTTTTTTCAATTTTAAAAGTTCAGGTTTTCTAGTCGCTATCTCTGTTGATTGGAAAACTTCCACATCTAGTAAATACTTAGATCCTTTTGGCCAGCTTCAAGTTTCATTGCTTTATTGGGATTTTGTTTTTATCAGCATCAATACAGAGTGTTCAAACCTACGTGCTGTTACTTTTAGGATGTTGTAGTCATAAACATAAAAAAGCTTCTAAGATAAACTTCTTATTTTTCTCGATATGTCAGAAACCAAATACGATATCGAAATGAAGCTTCTTGCATACTTGTTATCTGCTGTTATAAATAATTAAGGTCAATGTATCTAGTATTAAGAACAGAATTTACTTTCTGCATTCAAAAGGTTTTTAAGATTCTTCCTTCTCATTCTGCCTAAACAGTATAAAATTTTCTCTAACATCTTCAAAAATTATGTTGTAGTTCTGTCCTTTTTTTCTTCTTTCGTTGGTTTTTATTTTTTTTTTTAAATTATATGGTCTCTTTCTTCTCTTATAGTATTTTCCTAGATTTTCTATTTTTCTATCTGTTCTTTCTTGTATGATGCCTCGAATTTTCCAAAATTGAAGTTGCAGTTGAAGCTTCATATAAAATTTCTTGTTCTTCAGCTATGGTATATTTTTTAACATTCTGTATATTTCTATTTATTGTTCTTTATGCCCTTTCGTTTTTATTCTTTACTAGGTTTCTTGCTTCACTTACTGTTTTACCCTTGCTGTTCAAGATCTTCCACACTACATTATCTTAACTTTTCCTCAGTCTCCCTCTATTACGTCTCATCTGCATTCTTGCCTCCCATTATATTTAGCGCATTGTTGTTCGATGTCCCCAACAACTTAGTTGCTTCCGTTTTATATTTTTCAATAGAGGCGTTGCTTCTGATTCTTTACGTATATCCTCCTTTATTATCCTATCTCTCATAGTTACTGTTTTTACTTTGTATCTTGCTTTTCATCTTCTTTGTTAAGAGCCTTGATTCACATCTATGTTTCAGTATGGTTCTAGTACATGGTATTGAATACCGCCAACTTTGTTCTTTTTTTCTTTCTTGCTTATAAAATTATTTTTATTGCGTTGAATGTTTTAGCCGTTTCATCGATTCTTTTCGTTGATATCTGTATTTTGCGTTTTATTGTCTGTCATTTTTACCCCCAGGTATTGAAATTTGTTTACTTGTATTCTTTCTCTATTAATCTGAATATTTGCTATTCGATATTTTTTGCTACCACCATTTTTTTGATTTACTTGGTGTTTATCCCATACTTAGCCAGGGCTTCATTCCTTGTGTTTAGATCACTACATCGCATCATCAGCAAACGCACATTTAGTTGTTACTTCTGTTTGCTGTTTTCTGTATTTGCAATTATTGTTTCGTCATGAATATCATAAAAACCACGGAGTTCATTAGATACACTGTGCTCTTTCCTAAATCTACTTTGTCCTGCTGACAGTGTTTTTTCTCCAAATTTTTTCATATACTTTTACAGCTGCACCTAATAGAGTGATGCCCTTATAGTTATTACAGCTATAAACTGACTTATTGTTTTCTTAAAAAAAGTTTTCAACGCTTTGTAGAAGAGTTTTTGGTTTTCCTTGCTGTTTTTCCATTTTCTCACCACATTTCTCTCAACTTTTTGTTTTTCGCCTGACATTCTATCTCCTTAACTCTTCTTTATATTCGTTATACCTGTTTGATGTGTTATTGCCCTAAGTACATCTTCTAACCATTTGATCTTCTTTATCTTTATTTGGTTGTTTATTTCTTTATTTTTTCACATGACTTTCTGTACTTGTTCTTTTAAACACTTCCCAGAATTGCTCTGTATCCTTCTGCTGCTATTGCCCTACTTATCTCTTCTTCATACTCTTTGGCTACTTTGTTATCTTTTAATTTGTATGTGTTTGTATGTTTCATACTCTATTTATTGTATGTTTTCTTTTCTATCTGTGTTTCTATCTTTTGTTTTCTCCTTTTATTTTTGCTTCCATCAAGTAGTAATCATTATAGATCTCTGGTCCCTGTCTTATGTTGATATGTTTTATAACTTTTTTATTACTTCTTCCTACTAAGATATAATCTAGTATTGATATATCTAGTTCTTCTGGACCTTGTCTTGTTAATGTAGTATGTATTTTCTTATGTTCATAAAAGGAATTTATCACTATTAGGTTATTCAGGACGCAGTAGTCTATCAATCTTATTCTATTATTATTTCATCTACTACTACATCCGTTACAGCTAATATTTCTATATTCAGTGTGACAAACTCAGTCCAATTCCCGCTCTTTGCTTCTCAGACCTCTTACATTTCGTGTTCCTAATTTCTATATCTCTTTGTGTTTATTTCCTCTTTTTTGTTATTTGTTGGTTTCTTTATCCATACCGCATTTCTTTACCATTGTCTTCCTTTTCCCATCTCTGCTATCTTTGTCTAGCTTTTTGGATTTTTATCATATTCCGTTTTGTCGCCTTTTTGTGATTGTACCAATTTGTCTTCTTCATTATTCCAGCCTATTCCGTTCTATTTACTCTTAGCTATTAATATTTTACTTTTACATTTCTGTTGTTTCTTCGTTCTTCTTTTGCTTGGTTTGCAACTCTTTTCTTCTATTTCACTTTTTTTTCTTAAGTAGTTAGGTCACTAACGAAGGCAAATTTGCACCCCCCTGACTAAATTCCTCTACTTAGACAATTATTACATTTTACACTCCCTAAAAAACATTCTGCCGACGCTCATATATTGGTATGTTCTTTAGATTTCTCAATTTCTTTTTACTCTTGATTATTGGTTTTGTAGTATTTTCACTTCTGCGATATTAAACACATTGTTTTGTCCTATCTTTTTGCCAATTTAATCTTCACCAAATTCTCCATCATTTTAATTTTATTCTTGTCGTCCTGTTTCCCCACTCTTATTATTACACTATTGTTTCTTCTTTTATCTTTTTCAATTTGTTTATTTGCTTTAGTATCTTTTTTACTTTCTTTTGAACTTCATTTTCTCATTTTTGTTTCTTATTTCTCGTTTTAATTCTTTTGTTTCCTTTTTATATTCTTGTTGTTTCCTTCTTTTTTTGTTTTACCTCTTTTACTAGTTTTTCATTAGTTTATCTATTTTATCGGTTTGTATTCCAGGTCCTCTTTTGACTAGTGCTCTCGGTGTCTTTTTAGACTTGCTAAACATATCTGTTAATTGCTCATTCTCGCTGTCTGTTTCCCTTCCTCTGTAGCAGTATTCTTTATATGCAATCGGTTGATTTTTTAATACTTTTTAATTTCAGACAGTTCTATTCAAGATATCTGCATCTCAAACAGTGCAAATTTTGTTTCTGCCAGTCTTGTTGATCTTTCTCCATTGAATGCAACGAAGCCTGCAAGCATTTAAAACATGAATTTAATATTGTACCCATGGTGTACCCTCCAGAAGTCCAATTTATGATATTTCTGATGTGCCTCTGGCACTTCTAAGCACAATGGTATTATCCATTAAGCACTACCATATAATGATTAGAAATACATAATTTGCAACCCGTGCATGTTTTTGGAATAATTCATAAGCTCTTCTATTCCTTCCATGACTTCTCCACTTCTACAAAACAATATCCACCATATCTAAACCTTGAGTCCATTTGCATTTTTGAATTCCAACTGTTTTTGTCTTTGGGGTATTTCTACATTTTCAGATACTTTTGAGCAATGCCCTTAAAGTATGGCTCAACAAGCCTATCGTATGAAGCCTGTTCTGCTTTTCAAAGTTGAATTTCTGTGTAATTGCCAAAAAGCAGAAAGTTTTGTTTTGTAGGTCCACTCTCTTAATGCTAACTTCTATTAGTGCCTCATTACTTATTTTGCTAACACAGACGTAATTTTCAAACCTTCATGTTTTTAGTCCTATTTATTTCTATTCTATCTAATTAAGAAAAAATTTTTTTCTTTTTCTCTTTAGGGGTAGTTTCCTTTTCTGAAGATCTGATCGTCAATGAACTTCGATGGGTTATGTCTTCTTTTCATTTATGGATACTCTCTATTTCTTCATGTTCTTATATTAAATAAGTGATATCAAATCGAACCTCTTGAAAAATATTTTTCTTTTTGTTTATCCAATTTTCTTCTAATCATGTTTTTGAATATTTCTGTATATCTACTGTCCGTTCTTATAATGCAATATTAAATCTTATTTCACATTCATCTTTTGCGTGTTTGTTTTCTTCATAGGGGTAAACCTTTTGGTTCGTTTCGATTTCGTTTCGATAATTGATCGCTCCAGCGCTTCTTTGGTCTACCTAGTCTTCTTCTTCCTCGTGATCTGTATTTTAGAATTTAATTTTTATCTTTCTGAATAATTGATTCCAACATTCGTTGCTTGGTTGATTGACTATTCATGTTTCTGTCCCTTATTCATTAACATTATCTCCTCGGACGACCTTCGTTATCTTTTCTGAGAAAATCTGTCTTCTTTTATCAGGCTATTAATTCTTATATTACATATCCAATAAATTTTATTCACTTGAGAGGTTGATGATTCTATTTCGTGAAGAGAAATAAAAAAAAACAAAATTTGTTTAGTTTTGTTCTATTTTTCTCATCAGCGCAACAATAGTGATTCATGTCTGATACAGTAGTCAAAATACCTTAGGAAAGAATGGAAAAACGATGTTCTAGAATTTATATGGCCAAATATTCTCCTTGGTAATTATTCATTCCTAGACTTCAAATCCCCTTTTTGATGTTGTTAATTTGTGCATGAGTTTATTTTAGTTTTCCTGTTCTTCTTCTTCTTCTTCTTTTTCTTCTGCTTCTTTCCGTATTATATTACGTTTACAATCATTTTATTATTTTCAATATGTTCACCCTACAACACAAAGATTCACTTTCTTGTTTGCTAGAAGTCTTATTATATTACTGACTGACTAAGGGATAAATGATGATTGTTCAATGACTTACAATAGTAAACCCCGTAAATTAACTTCGCTTGTTAAAAATATCGTACCTTTACATTTTTGCTTTTCCCAACCGAATTTCTCTTAGAAGTCTCCAGCAATGTTGTGAGTTCTCTTGGTATTCTGGAGTATTCAAACATCAAACACTTCGACATCATGCCCACATACCAAATAGACATAAGCAGTATCCATTTTATGGTTTAAGTTCTAGAATGAATTAAGCCACGCATACAATACAGTTGCACGTCAGAGGTTAATTAGAAAGGTATAGATAGCATCCCTTGCAGAGACAATAAATGAGTTTCAAGCTCGGTTCGCACTGGTAAATTAATGTTTCTGGTCCCTATATTCTACCTTACCAGGAAGAACTGCAAATTTCATTTTTGCCAACTCTACTAATGACAACGCTACCGCTGGTCAACGTAACGATTTCATCGAACATAAACTTCTGCCTATTTTATTCCAGTTCAAAAGATTTTCTCTGTGGCACTTACTTTTACTTTTTTACTTTTACTTTTTACTCTTATATTATTGTGATTTCCATGCTTTTGTTCAGTACTAAATGTAGCCCAATTGTAGTTTCTTAGTTTTCCAACAACAATCCGACTGTTGTTCCAACAAGGATTTCTATTAGCTTCGTAATTGTTGTGATACGAGTCTCAATTAATCTAACAATGGATAATGTGCTCCAAAGTCGTACTTCAGCACTTCAGTGCTGGTTTTCTTTGTACCGTTATAGGGACCGCATGTGGTGGATAGCAACCCTCTGCTTCTCGGAAATTACTGAGCCTTTTGTCACTCACAAGTTTTGCATACTTATCTTGTTTGTCTGTTTTTGCTGTAATTTTAAATGGATTAACTTTGTATCAGGTTCTAGTCTCACCAATTTATAAAGTTGCTGATGAGAATAATGTTAAATGTCAACATTCAACACTGCTTCGATTACTTCAGTGTATTCATTTACCTCAACTTCAATTTTTTTTCTTTTTTTAATTCTGCTTTTGATAGTCGATATTTCCTAATTTGCTAGTCTTTCGCGGTATTTTTGTATAAGATAATGTTAACTACAGATTCCCTTATGTCATTGACGTAGAATGTTCTGTTAAACAATGTAAATATTTTAAAACAACATCAGTACTTACGTTGTACTACAATTACAGCTTAATTTAAGAGTTGAAGTAAGGAAAAGTAGTCTTTAGCAAAACATAAAAAACCGTAAGAGTTAGTTCAAATTTATTATTAAATCAACATCAAAGTTAAAACATTTGTTGAATTTGAGCCATACCTCTTACACGAAACGAAATTCCAACGTTGAAGTTCAAACTTTAATTTTCCTCTACCTTTCGCTTGAAATGTGTTGCCAGTTTATGAGGAATGTTAGCAAACATATAATTTAAGCGAAAATATCTGAATATCGATTTGTACTTTATGACTTCATATCTATTGCTTTTACTCATCCACGAAATTAGGCTTCCCCATCAATTATAATTGCACTTAACATAATAAATGTAATTTTAAACATTTCCGTTTACAATCTGTATTGTTTAAATTAGCACTAATTTAAAAAAGAAAATTCAGGAAACGGAAATATTTGGTACTAACTATTACATAAAAATTGTCACAAAATTCAATTACGATTTTTAGCTTCTTCAACTTTTTCCTATAGTGAAAGGTAATGCGCATAAAGCGAAGCAAAACACCTACACAACTTACTTTCCTATAACCGCCTTATTTTAATATTTATTATCAAAATAAATCTAGTTGCAACACCTTTTTAAATAAATTAAAATTGAAATGTTGTCAAAGAGTTCACTAATTTGAATATTAGTGCATTGCATGGAAATGAGTTTTTGCAGAAAATAAATAGAAAGTGCTGTTTGTGCATGGATAATAGCATAGCATGATATTTTTTAGATTTCAATTTCTTAGCAACGTAGAAAATTATTACTGTAGAAAATAACAGTAACGGTTAGTGTGATTTTATAGAAGTGAGGCACTTGAAAATATACAAACGTACTTCCATAATTTATAAATAAATTCTAATATGGTCATTTAAGAAGAAATCTAATGAGGTACCGGACTTTAGAATCGTGGAAAATTAGAAGATGAAATCAAAGCTTTTGGAATGGTTCAAATTGGAAACTAGAATTATGTCTCTATTTACTCATTCAATTAAAGTCATGCCTTGCTCTGACTTTATTTTGAATTTCCTTAAAATCGTGTTGTTACTTAATTACCATTTAAATTAATTAATATCTAGATTATACTATAAATAAATCTCAGGGTGCATTTTTATCTAAAACCATGAAGTAAGTTTATATAGATATGCGTTCAGAAATGTGGCACTTCTGAGATGCAAAATGCTTGAGAAATTGTAGCTATTTCTTCTCCCCCAACCCTCAATGACAGAAAACTATATGTAATACTACAATTAAACTAAAGAATAATGTAAATTTTAAAAATTACTAGCAGAGTAACAATTGTTTTAAAAGATTCTGTCTTCCCTTTCTTAGACCCTGGTAAAAAACTATTAACATTTGTAAAAGCTTTAACACCGTATACTAAGTGTATTTTGTTTGTGTTTTTGGACATAATATTTGTCGACAACTTGTATGTATCTCATATTTTTGATCAAAAATTACTGAAATTAATTTCAAAGGGTTCAACTAAATCTGCCATTGCTCTACAGTCTTATTGCATGTCCTTAAACTAAAATACTCTTTTCAAGGATTCTTCCTCCTTTATTGTCCTTGTAGTACTCTTGAATTTCTTTAATTTTTTTAACTAAGGAATCTTTGCCCACAAACTTCAACTTCTTAGTTTCTCATTTTTTTTGTTTCAGTTTGCTGAACTTTTTGTAGTCATTGTTAAAGTGATTTATGGATGCCGAAACGATGATTTTCCGAGATTGAAGCACTAGGAAAATACAGTAATTTTGGTTTTGTTTGGTCAAGCTACAACTGAAGTAGATTTATAGTAGATGCTAAAGTATACAAAATACAGAGTTACATAGAAGCCTTATTCTTGAGATACCTCTGCAAGATCTTGCCATAGAGTTCACCGAAATTTATTGAAGCAGGTTGTGATAACGGTAATTAATGGCAACCTTTATTTTGCCAAACACCTCAAAACTTTAAATTTTTAATAATTTTGTAAGAACACTTGTACATGCATTAGTGTTAAAAGGCGAAATAGATGCCAAAATACAACGCCTTAACGGAAAGTTATAGAAACGAATAAAGTTTTCCGAGCAAATAAATTAAAAAATATTATATTGAAAAACCTGCCGAAATTTACCCAAAAATTAAATTCGACTGACAGGGAACTAATTCTATCAGCAAAAGAGTGAACACAGATTATTTTTCTGTTTATAACAGTATTTATCAATGATATGAATAGTGTAACACTTCAATGATTGGAAGAACTCCACCCGCGCAAAATATTGAAGAATAATTGAGAGCAGAATAAAAACAGATGGAGGTTGTAAGAGAAGTGATTAAAATGATAATGGGACAAATTGGTTGCAACAGGAGTTCCCGTGGTTGCAGATCTTCAGTAGCACATGGGAAATTAATTATTGAAACAGACTAAATTTCTGATACTGTGTATAATCAGAAATCCTTAAAAAGGAAGATGAAGAAACAGTTGCTCTGTTTGAAGCAATAAATAGTAAGACGTACGTTATCAAAACCTTTGAAGTTTGAAAAATAGAAAAAGGAATACAATGATAAAGAAGCGCAGTATTAGAACGACTCGGGAAATATCATTTTGCAGCTAATGAAAAGCAGTACTATTGGTTAGTCCATTACCATTGTCGCCAATAAATATAGCAGTTCTGTCTGCATTATTAGAATCTTGCCTAAAATGGTTTCAAACATACTTAATCCTCCATACAGTAAAATCGTGCACTAAACCAGAAAATCTAGCATCGCATGCTGCAATTCAGTAGTTGGAATCACAAATCATCAAGACACTAATGTTACAAATTGTTTTTCTACATAAATATGTAGATACGAGGCGGATGATCCTCATCTATTGTCAATGAGGATACTATAGTAATATGTGATCCGTCAAAGTATCCCAAAACACCTCGAAAACTTGACTCTTTATGAAAACCTGGCTTTTTCTTCACCTTTAGTAGGAAACTTGATCCATTCAGACATTAATACATCAATAATAAGGTGGCAAATTTCATTAATCTATCGACTAACTGAAGTCTACTAAATTGAAACTTCTAGTGCTTGTTAATAAGAATCTATAGCCAAGAAATGTAAAGTAGTAAGAAGTTGAGATGAAGTAGTGTACGAGTGGTTCTAATTCCGTTTTCAATATGACGCGTCCATCATTTAGTTCTTAGGGCAACCTAAAGTTCTATAAATTCATTTTCAGAGGTTTCGTAAGGATTATGTAACGGTCGACGTTAAATTCTTATGTGATTTCGGTAGCAATAAGTAAAGTATGTATTTGGTTTAAGCTAAGCAAACGCTTTAGTAAGCAAGTAATATTTTAAAAAGCAACATACTGTTTGCCTGCAGCCAAGATTTCTTTTGCCATGGGTCTCCAGAGAGAGCTACAGGATGTTGGTTTCAGTGGCAATATCAATTAGAAAATATGATTTTGATTTACTGAAACATAAAGAGTTGCGGAGTTACAGTGTGTGTTTTTTCTTCACAGAATATGTAGTACCCTAAAACTGCTTGGAAATCCTTATATTATGTTTTTTACCAAACCCTAGAAGAATTTTGATGCCATCAACAACTGTGGGTATTTGCCTTTTGTTATCTTGAATTTAACCATGCCGTGGCAATTTCAGAGATAAGATGAAATCCTTCTGCTTTTAATTTTATTGCAATTACAATATCTAGTGTATTGTGCAACAAAATGCGCTTTTCACGTGGTGTGGGTGTGAAAGGAATCATATCTTTTATATGACCAACCTTGTCTAAATTTCTTCCCACTACAAGATCCGCTATGTAATGTGGAAAAAGTTTTTTCTCGCAGCTTTTTTTGCACAGGTTGCACTTTTGCATTAGGTTAGGTGTGGAGAAAGACGACTTTGGCTTTATTAAAAAAAATTGGATGTGTGAATTAATGTGATTTCAGATTGGCTGTTATATGATTGAAATGAAAGCTAGTAACTTATTTTTGTTGCTGATCAGAAGTTTTTGTAAAATCTAAGAAACCCAAAATCAAACTGTAAAAAGTCTTGTCACACAATGATCTTGCCTCAAAACAATTAAATTTTTGATTATACTAATCCAGACTTGACTTTCTTCTATCCTCTGTCGCTTTTGAACTTCAGAAAATAACTGTGATGTTGCCATAAGTAACTCTGTATATCTTTTTAATTTTGGAGATACCTATAAAAAGAGAAAAAGTCTGAGGGAATGTAAACAATGCAAACGCTTACCACTCCTAATTTATTAGTTTAGTTGTTGATGATGACTTCATTGTAGTTTTCCGGTTTCCTATGGGGAATTAAGATATGCTTTAACACTCCAGCTTCTCTGGATATGATGTGCAGTTGAGTAACACGTAGAGACAATTTTTTCCACGTGGTAGATAAATCTCCATAACCGCAACAACAAACTAATATTAATAAACTGTGGTGTTACAAACATCGTATGGATTCTGTACCTACTCTTTTCTGGATTTTGGCAGTCTTCATGAAGGTGCCGACTAAGCGTTGGCAAAGTGTGCAAACGATGGAAGCACTGCATAGTGACTGCTGCAGTGGTTGATTACCGACAAAATTGGGAGGTATCGATAAGATGAGACATCAACGGCATTGTGCTTGTTGATAATGGTCCCGATCATGGTGTAGGAATAGCGGCGGTAATGGGCAATACGAGGTAATGGCTGGATAATTGGCTCTTCTCACCAGAGTACGCTCATACTGTGGTGCATAGTAGTTCAACACTGTGATAGTCGAATCAGGATTTCAATAACGTTCAGTAAACAACTCCATCTAGAAGGCAGAGAAAGTTCTAAACTCCAAAAGGAATGGACTCAGGTTATACTGACTGTAATGGGAAAAGGATACAATTTTAAAATCCTGCCAGGGTAACAAAACCATCGAAATAGAAAACGGGAGAGACCACTATCGGCGTCTTCATACTTTTGCGCACCATACTGAACTGACTTTAGTTGTTCCGTACTCATTTAAGATTTATTCTCATACTAGTTTCTAGTTGACACATTATTGGATTACCGTGCTTGTGTATTCCTTTCAGTAAAGTTTCGCTTCTGGCTTACTTAGTTGACAACGTGAGTATTTTTCTTTTCTAGTATATCATTGAGTTTTCTTCTGGGAAGGCTCCATATGAAAATAAACAAAATTATAAATTTCTCTTTATACTTCAATAATA
>VTPC01000503.1:391715-415417 GCA_011009095.1 Ignelater luminosus | reverse complement strand
ATCGCATTTATCTAATGGCGTCTAACACAGCAATAAGACATCCCGGTTCAATAAATGATATGGGGATTACAAAAAAGGACACCAGGAGAACTCTAACTGCTACCTTTAAGATAAGAAATAATTCAAGAAAAAAATTTCTAAATCAATGTCGATGAAAGTAATACACCAAGACGATTGCAAGTTGATCGGTTATAGCAGTAACGTAATATTCAAAGAACCCTTTACAGGAGCATAACCAAAAGACAACTACCTAAATACAATCAGACTGCCATGCCATCAAATATTTTAGTGAAACCAAGAAAGCAGAATAATCTGCTTGTTATACACCAAATTTCAATAGAAAAGAATCTTTGTAACGCCAAGATGGCGATCCCAAGCGATTAGTCATAGCACCAAACAGTTTGTAGACGTTGATGTCATTCTTTGCGTACTAAATCGCACTACATTCTTGACAACCTTCTAGCTTAAGGTTAGTCCCGAAATGCATAGGAGAAAATTGAAAAGGTTGCTATGGCGACTGTTGACATTTTTTTTTTAATAAATAAACACGCATGTCAACTCTTTAGTCACCTGTTAGTCAGTCAGTGTTAATTAAAGTGATCTGCCAACAATCACAATGAATAACGAACCAGCTATTCCGAACTCGATCATCGAGTTCTATTACAAAGACAGTAAATTTGATCGAAAGGCAACAGTTCAAAAGTTCTCGAAGCTGAATGTGCCCCAGAGCCGGGTTTATCGTGTGATGGATTATGTTGATCATCCTTCGAAGAAGCTCAACAAGCAAAAACCGGGCCGAAAAGTCTGTTACGACCCCCGCTTTGACCTCCAGAGTGGACCGCCTCTTTTTGAAGCAGCCTAACCTGACTGTGCGTGCTGCTGCCTAAAAGCTCAAGGTCAGCAAGTCAACCGTAGATCAGATTCGCAAGGAAATTGGCCTGAAGGGGCACAAGCGAGCAGAGGTCTTGAGGAACCGTCTAGATGAGCTTGAAAAAGCAAAAAGCAATTGCAGGAAGCTTTACCGTTAGACCACTATTTCTAGCGGCAACTTTTTGATGGTCATAGATGACGAAACCTATATCACCTTGGATTCAAGCGAGATGCCTGCAAACCAATACTACACTGAATTGTTAGGTCGCCCAGTCTCTATAGAAGCTAAAATCAGGCAAAAATCAAAGCATCCAGAAAAAGCGCTCGTTTGGCAGGCTGTTTCATCTGAAGGACACTTGTCTCCAGCTGTCGTGATGGAATCGAAGAGAGGCGCTATGGATGGCGTGACCTATCGTGATAAAGTCTTGAAACCGGTTTTGATCCCTTGGTTAAAGTCACTAGAAACCGACAAACAAATCTTGTTCTGGCCTGACAAAGCACCTGCTCACTACGCTAAAGATACCACCGATCTTCTGAATCAGCATAAAATCAAGTTCGTGGCAAGAATCGACAATCCATCAGCAACTTCACAAATCAGACCAATTGAGAGATTTTGGGCTATGGTCAAGGCAGAACTAATCAAGCGTAATCTACATGCAAAAAATCTGGCTCAATTTCGCAAAAACTGGACCAGGATCAGTAAATTTGTCTGGGAGAGATCTGGTACAGCGCTATTTCAGAATTTCACAGAGGCTACTCATTTCCGCTCGCGAAGGACCATATGCTGCTATTTTTACTTAATTTGTATTTCAAATCTTAAACATTTTCATTGTTAAAAAGAATTTTTTGATTTTTGATAACCGTTTAAAAATAAAACCAATTTTTTCAACTCTCCTACGCATTTTGGGACTAACCTTACTTTTGGACTGTCAGAAGTGAAACTCACTACAATACTGTAAAGTGTTTTACTAAGTTTTATATTCTTTTTGAATTTTCTTGTTTTGGTCTTGAGGTTTGAATCATTCTCTAACTACGTACTTGATTTAAAGTATACCTAGATTTCTCGCATAAATCGTCTAATAAACCCTTTCACTATGAAATCCTCTTGATATCTATCACCTTAAGTTAGGCTTCTTAATGAGCCAAACTAATTTGAAATATTGTGCAGTTTTACTCTGTTCAATCATTTTTTTAATGATGCCGTAGTCAACGCTAACGGTTTCCTATTTATCGAGTAAGGTTAGATTGGCAGCATTTCCTATATAAGGAATTTTGAAAGTTTGCAAAACTGTATTTCGAATCTTTCCGTCAAAAACGGTAATGTCGATGTTACCTTACACTGTATGTCGAGCAGTGTCATCCATCAACTAAATTGTCATTAGACTTCCAGTTCCAATTGATACAATCAGATATTTAGGTCCCTTTGCAGAGTCAGGTCGGTGTTTCCGGTTTGAGTATCGGTAGCACCGTGCTGTTTTTATTTCTCATTAAATGTAAGACTTTTGCATAGAAAACAACTCTCTTGAGCCTCAAAGTTTGCTAATTATCTCCTCTACATATGTTGAAGATTGTTCAACATTTAAGAAATCTGCCGTGCAGCAAAAGATTTCATCTTTGCATCCCAAAGTCAGTGTCTTGATTCCTTAACAAAAATTTATTTTTTTTTGAGTCATGGTGCGTTCTTTGTCTAAGCTTTCAAGAACTAGAAATTTCGAAACCTTTCATAAATCAGCTAAAGAAGTTTTGCTTTGGCTTTGATTAAGTTCGACTCAATCAGATCGGTTAGTTTACAGTCAGTAAGCTAAAGTTTTACAAAACAACTGTGACGGTTGGTTTTTTGCTCTTGATCGCAGCTGATATTTTGTTGTATCTGAATGAAGTTATATCGTATAGACTTACATCTGCTTAGAGATAATTATTAACATAGACCAAGCAATATAATGTTACTGATGTAAAATGTCGAACCTGAAATACTGTTTAAAGCAAATTGTAATGACATCATACTCTTGTCTCTTCTAGAAACACAAAGATATTTTGCTCTTAATGTAACAAATTTCCAACTTTAATTGTTCATTAATACTGTAAATTGCTAATTAAATAAACAAAGCAACCCTTTTCAGGAAAGCGGGGCAGCTTACAGCGCAGGAGGTCTAGAGGTGGGTCAACTAATTCTTCAAGTTGATGGTACCCGAGTAGAAGGTCTCCAACATCAAGACGTTGCACGGCTTATAGCAGAATCGTTCGCCAGAAGGGATCGCGAAGAAATTGAATTTCTAGTGGTCGAGGCTAAGAAAAGTAATATGGAGCCAAAACCGACGGCTCTCATTTTTCTGGAAGCTTAACATTTGCTTAGCCTCCCCCCTAGCGATCCTCCGGGGCCGTACGAAGGCTCCGGCGACGTCACCGACTGAATATTTACACTACCTACACATATCAAAGCATTATTAGAGCTTTCCTAGATAACAATGAATTTTAAAGTTCGCCATAATAGGTACTGAGTTTAAATTATCGTCATGAATTTAAGCGAACTTTCAAAGGATAATCTAGAAAAGCTATAGATACGTAGGTAATAGAATTGCTTTTCTTTATTCGTTTGTTGATTTTTAAATATTTTATACATTTGTTATAAAATTAATATAAAACTGTAAAAGATATTAGCAACAGCTTTAGATGATATACGGGTTGTTCAGAAATTAGTTGCACTGAAAATGTAATAGTTAATTCTCTCACTATTTACGTAAATTTATTTTTTATTTTTTGATTATGTAAAGTAAGAAAGAGTATCATATTTGCAAAAAAAACAAGAGGAAAGCAATTCTGGAGAATAGAATTTAAAATATAATATGCAGCAAGACCATTCTAAATAATTTAAAAAAAATAAAAACCAAAAAACATACAAATAATTGTTGTGTACAGTTCTAGTCAAATAAAAGATGCTTTTATACATGATGGTTGCTTGCATATTATAGTCGGATTATAAATTTAAAAATAAATCATGAAAATTTTTTAATTTACAATTCGACAATCGGTGACACCAAGTAGCGCAAATACTAGAGGGCGAGGCACATTAGATAAAAGAAAAACCAAACAAACTAATTAAAACAGGAAACAAGTAAATAACTGTAAATACACGAAAGATCTATTTTCAAACAATTTTAACATAATAAAAACAATTCCGTATTTTCCAAAAAAAAAGAAACAAAAGAACTTTTTATAAGTACAGTATTATAATTAAAAACCAATCGTAAATACTACTTGAAGCTGTATGAACAAAATGTATCAAGGGCGCTTTTTGATACTATCGTCGACTATTCATTTTAGACTGAATATCTAAAAAAAGATGCATAACAAAATTGAAGTAGTACCGAACTGGTTTAAAATGAGATAATTTTGATTTTTAATTCACTTACATGGTGAGATCACTGACAGTTAGGAGCTAAGTAATTATCCTTCTGAAAGAAACTTCTAGAAAAGAAAGATAATAACGTTAACGTATAATACAGAATTTTCGAATTTGATTTCAAATAGACCACTAACCATAAACAAATAAAGAGATAGCCAATCATATACAGTACCTGGATTTTAAGACAATAAATTTTTTCTGTTCATAAATCATAGCTGCTAGTTTAGGAGCTAGTCAACACTGATCAGTTAATAGGTTGTAAACCAATACAAAAAATAGCACTGCCAATGGTCAGCAGTGTTTTAAATTTTTTTTTCTTAAACGTTACCACTTTAAAACTTTATTGACAAAAATATCCAATAGAATATTATCTGATAGATCGTATAGCAAAATTGTTTCAAACTGAGGGAAGAATTAACTTCATTGAAAAAAAATATTTACACCTAATATATTGATAACAAAAAAATTAGTTGAATGTCTCAGCTATTTAACTGGAGGCCTTGGGTTATATATAATACATTAAAGAATTTAAATGCACTGCCAGAAAAAAACAGACAAATTATAAGAAATATTTAACGGTATGCAATCAATTTTTTAGTGAAACAAATCAAATTTCGTTGAATGACCCAATAAAATGCATAAACTAATGAACGGTTTAAAGGACAAGAATGACTTATAACCACTGTAAACAACTTTTAGGAGCTTATGCAGGAAGTCGGAATTTCTAAATCTATATTGCAACATCACCTTCGTCTTTACGTTACAAGACAGCATCTGGATCATTTTATAACAAGTATGACCTTCGTGGATATCTCAAAAACACTATACACGGTGTTCACTAAGTTTTGATTATATTTGGACATTAGTAGAAAGTTTACTGTGAAAGTAATTTTAGTGTAACTGAGACAACAGGTTATTTCTATTTTTATTCTTTAATTACTCTTTAAATTTTTGTAAAATAAAGTTAAATAAAATCCAATAAGTATCCAGAATCAGTATCCAGAATCTCTCCAGTGAGGCGCTCAACCTTATGTTCAAGGCTGTCGACGCGTCTCGAAAGTAAGACAGCGGGGAAGATAGAATTAATGAGGTATTGGGGAATTTCCTAAAACAATTTATGGAAAATAAAATCTCAATATTAATAAAACAGTAGAAAAAGTTGTATGCAGAATTTCTATAATTTAATTATTTACCTGTGAATGAGTTAGCTCCTAGTACACTCATCCACAGACACAGTTAGAAGAAAACTGCGATGTAGTTTTTTGTACTGAATAAATCTTTTAGTCTTAACCCAACCAGGTTTGCAGGCGTTCGCTATTATTGGATGAACCCAAGATTTTGTTCGGATCACGTGTTGACCCTCAGATTTCAAGTATTATTATTTTGAAATTTGTAACTTCACTTTGCATGCCGTAAACCTGACAGGCTCAGAATGTTGTTGACTTCCAAATAACGTCCACTGAACCTACATTGGCACAATGCTAACAGAACAAATTTTTGATGTTTTCTATGTAACTCGTATATTTTCGGGTATGATGTGGTTGCCCATAAATGTTTGGACATATTCTGATCTAAAATTGGATATCCATTGAACATCTATTATCGGACATTCAGTTAATAATTTTATTTTTGTCCCAAAAATGAAGGTGAATCTAAGATTGAACTTTTTTTGGGAGTTGATTATTCAAGACATAGTTTCAGCTTGAATTCGATTTTTCCATAGGAAGCACCACACACTAATTAAAGAGTAAAGAAAGCAACCAGTCATCACTCATCACACCATCTTAAAAGATTGTTCAAGTCACTGTGAAGTTGATCATGATAATTATTTGAATCCGCCTATGAATGAACACATAGGCCGGAGTATACTAGCCAAATCGGAGATATACACCAGGAAAAGTATGACACTTGTGGAACATTAGCCAAACGAAAAACAAAGATGTTATTAATTTCAAAAGATTTTTTTTAACATCAGAGTGTTTAGGTTTTCTGATGAGTCTGTTATGGGAACACGACTGAAGGACCTGGAAAAGTAACTCCATGATTTTCCCACAAATACTAATTCATAGAAACAATCCAGTCCGAACCAAGTGACGTGCCAGTTTTTATCTTCTACACAAGTGTCTGAGTACAGCAGAAAGTGTAAAAAGGAAATGTTCAATAGATTCAGCTAACGCAGGTGTCTCAATGAACCAAGAAGAATTTTAATGTCAGAATATTTGCAATTTCTGAATTATTTTTACCAATTTATCGGTTTGAATGTAGGTTATTCCAACTCTTTACTTTTACGAATCATGATAGTAGATGACCAAATTCTTGGCAATCTATTAGTGTTTGGTCGCAACAGTTCCTGACCTCAGATATTGATAGACTTCTTCTTTTAGGAAATTCCTAAAGAAATTTACAAAGTAGCTGTCAAATGCAAAAGAATACTCAAATCTAAAGATGTCTGGACAACAGTATCCTGTTCTATTAAATGTTTCTGGTAAAAACATATACTGTCTTTAGCCAGAGGTTGCTCAATTCAAATGGACTCTTTATACAAAACTTCCTGTTCAATAACTTTTTTATTCTTAGCCGTAGACTCTACCCTATGAATATGGTACTGACTTTCATGAATCAGAGACATTTAAGCTTCAGTTGTCCGATCTAGCGTGAAAGTAGAAAATTATACCCTAGAAGGTCTGTTGAACCTGAAGCTTTAAGTGTCACTATAGTTTTATTGTGGATCTGCTACTTCTGTATTAACAGAATTTAATTTTTATTTATTATTACAAAAACTGAACTTGATCTGGTCCAGATTTCCTTGCACATAATAAAAGGTGAAGCATGAAACGAGAAAACTATGACAACTGGTAACCCTTTATCTTTAATTAATCTTTTATCCAGGGAGTGCAATTGCAATTGGAAGAGGAACAAGAGGTACCATAATTGTAATATCTTTTATTTTCTACATATACCAGTCTAAGAAAGCATTCTTCTATCAGTTTATTGGCTCAGAATCAATAGCTATCATTATTTCCAATTTAAATTTGAAAAACCAGAGAAGAAGTTCAACATAAATACATAAGTATTAAAAAATAAAAAGATGTTAGAGCAGATTAAAAAGAAAAACTTTGTTAATATTTAAGTGAGGTGAGTAAGTGGGTGAGTAGGTGGTTATGGAAGAAAAAATAAAATAGAGGAAATAAAAGATTTGATAAAGAAATATATGCGACATAAAAAGAGGTAATAACAAAATTGAATTCTATACATACTTCAAGTAGGAAGTTGTTAGCAATGACATTAAAGGTAGATTTTTTAATGCTATAAACTAATGTTCTTTTCATGCAAAATACTGAAATGAGATGATAAAATATTTTGTTTATATTATACCACAGAAGTTATATCTTACATACTGTAGGAATAATTAGGTATCATTGAATACTTATTAGTTATACTTGGAAAAAACGATTAAAATGCTAAACACAGACAATTGATAAATCTTATTTTACTTGCAGTTACATAACATGATAACACACACAAAGAATAAATAGTAATAGCAATATAAAAACAGAACAATTAATAATAAATTAAAATCTGGTTTATGTTTATATGTAGAAAATACAAACTGTATCAAAATATTAATTTACCAAATGTTTTATTTATTTAGTAAAAAATCAACCAGTTTGGTACTGCAAAACTAAAAAGAAAATTTAAATGCCCTTAAGAGCTTTAACCACACCATTATAACTGAAAAATCTGGTAGTTGTGCCAAAAATCGCATTTTCATAATTAATTAACCCCCCTTAATTATAGACACAAGCGCCTGTAAATTAATAACAAAAAGCTAAAACATAAAATAAAAAAATGCATGCTTATAAAAATATTATTGTAATTTACAAATTTAACTAAATACTACATAATTAAAGAGCTGTATTAGTAAAATTTGTAAATTCTTAATTTATTTTCAAAATATATTGCCTTCACACTGCAAATGCAAAATTTTTGCTAGCACTGTTCGTATATGTATATGTAATAAGCTAATTGTAAATATTTTGTTATTTTTTAATCAGTAAATGTGTGATAATTTTAACACTTTGTCTAATAAGCGCATAATCGTTATTATATTACTAAAATTAGGGCTGAAAAAACAAATTAAATAATAATAATAATACTAATAATTAATAATGAAATGCATCGGATGTTGTGTATCACAAGATACTATTATTATTTAAATGTATATAAACAGTTTACATTAGGGTGCTATTAAGTGAAATAAAATTGTTCCCCTATAGGTAGTTGTTGATGAGTCAAGAAAAGAAAAAGCAATGTTTTTTGATGCTTATAAAAAGATATCATGGCATAAATATGAAAATTTGCGCACAAGCGAAATGACATTCCGCGGAAAGTAAAAAGAAAAAAGCGAAATTCTAGCGCATTTGATAAGTTCGTGTTGTTAATTTTAAATTTTATATGCTGTAGAGATAATTCCATTTGTTTGCTCATTAATAATCTGGGACGCTTTACATTAGAAGTTATTGTACGGAGAATGGAGAAGCACTTTTTATAAATAAAAGATTGAATGAAGAAGTATGCTCTTTTCAGTTTGGTTTTTGATGCAATTTATCTGTTATAAATATATAATACTGATTTTATTTATACATACATAATGTTCAATTAAATACAAGGCAGAAATTCTGGAAGTCTGTTACTGTAAATGTAATCTGTTACTTGTTCTAGGTTAATGGACAACAAACTTTATAAGTTTATATTTTGTACCTTATTATGACCATATAGTTTAAATTAGTTATTACTTACTGTCAAAGTAGCTCAGCAAATATATACCATTTTAACAGTATTTGAATTGTCTCGATTACTTAAAAGGCTTCTACCTTATTTACAGATTTCAAATATTGAGCTACTTTGATAGAATAATATTCAGTACAATAAGTAAACAGATAATTTTGCTTGTTTTACCTAATTAGATGAATTTATTGTAAAGTTGATCTTAGTTCGTTATAGCAATTGTTTTTGTTTCAATGTTAGGTATCTATATAATTAATTTACAAGAAATTAATATGTAATATGTAAATTTAAAGCTGATCTATTTAGTCCTCTAACCTGTTATGTTAAAGGCATCTAGTACAAAACATTTCTTCGTGCTGATATTATTAGTTGCTATTAATTAGAATGAATGTTAATTAGATTTAATTTAGAAAAACATACTTTTAACCAGCGTCGGATTATATATTTATATTTTCAACATATGGACAACATAATAAAAATACGTACCTATATAAAATAGTTAGAGTGACTTACATTAGCATAAATATTATTAAGTAATAATAATTGAGGATAGTATACATCAAAGGGAGTAATTGAGATACTTACATTATGCATATTGCTGCTGATCAGGATCAAGAGCAAACTTCTACATTTTTGTTTTTAGTTTTAGTATTAAACAGTTACTCTATCTTTTGTAATGATCTTCTTCAGTCAATAGATATCTTTCATCTCAACTTAGTATTATGCCCAAATGATTGTAGGAAAGTTAACAGAAAGATTTAAAGAATCAAACAGCAATTAAATAGTTCCATCATTTCTGTATGTGGTCTTGATAAAGAGAGAATAGTAGATTTTTATGAAGTAAAGAGAAAAATGGAAATCTATAAACTTTTAGAAAATATATGTAAATAGAAAACAACCCCGCATGAGAATTCAGAGCCAGTATAACTAAAAGAAAGGTAAAAGAGGCATAAAGCAAACTTGAAGGGCTTATTAAAATAAGAGAGGCAGCAGAAATTCTTACAAGTAAGGAAAGTTGCCTACGTAAACAATAATAATTTATACATTTTGAGCTTATTGAAAATTAAGAAAAAAGTAAACTGTAATTATTATTATAATAAATACGAAATTATAACTGACATATTAAGAACATAATATTATGATTATTATCAAAGATAAAACAAGTTAAGAAGCAAAATTATAAGAATTAATATTATGTATTTGCAGTCTCTTACTTTATTTCTTCTCATGTTCAGATCTGCACTAGTTGGGTAGATATACCTACCATATAGATTGAATAGACTGTTTGTTTCAAATTTTCATGTTAATAATACAAATATGGTAAGAAAAATTTCTCAAAAACAAGAATGATAGAAATCAATGTTTAACTTAATCTAAACAATACGTATGGTAAATAAATAGATTATGTATAGGTACTATATATATAAAAAGCACAATACAACACAAGACAGATTAAGATAAACAACATCTTAAAAAACTATATATTTGCTTGCTGTAGTAAAATCCGACACTGGTTATGTTTATTTAACTTTATTCAATTAATTATAGATTCACCACATCAATACTTACAAGAAACCTGCATAATTATTCCTTTAACATAAAGAAATAGGTTTACGGACCTAAAAACTGTTTTCCATTTCGAATATGGCATTTTGTAACTTTGATTACTAGCTGGTTTGTAAACTACTAAATAACAATATGCCTTCCTCTTAATTGTTTGTTTTCAGACAATAAATGCCATGCTCGCATTGATAAACATAATGTTTTTCCATTACCTCAGTAATTAGTCGAAATAATTAAATCTCTCCATCAGTAAATTTTGTACAATCGTAGTCAATATTTTAATTGTTTTAATGTTAAATCAGGGAAGTAAGACAAATCGTTTCGCTAAAGAATAAAAAAAACAAAATAGTTGATAGACTTTTAAATGATGAAAGTTTAAGTTAATAAGTTGTTATGCTGTTAAAAGAAATATTTTTCATGTTTGTGTAAGGTACTGAGTGCCAAAATAGTGAGTAAAGTTTTGTTAAGTTGGTGAATTTAAAAATCACGCAAATCGAAAAAAAAGACAAAAGAATTTAATAACCCTTAGGAAAGCACGTTAAAAATAAGCAAAGACAAAAAAGCAAAATCCTAATGGAAATGTTAAATTTGGTTGTTGATTATTTATAAGATGTAAAATATGTATATGTAAATAATATTCAGTACTTGTCACAGAAAAAAAATATTCATATATCACGAGATTTTGTGCATTTGCTTTTTATTGAAATAATATTGTTAGTAGATAATTGCTAGTTTTTGCATATAAAACAAACTAATTGTTTAAATAAAACCTAAGCAAATGCCGCGAATGCATTAGTTCCATATTGTTTTTCACAATTCATATGCAATTTTAATAAAATGATATGCAACAAAAAATTTGTTCTTTTATTTTATGAGGTAATACCATCACCAAACAGTCTAATACAAATTGCTACTAGGCTGTGTATACAATGATAATGCAAGAATGAAACTAGTTGTATATTTGTGTTGGTAAGTTCTGAACAGGCCTAACAGGACTGCCAATAATTTTAATCATCATGAATTTTAACAATGTTTGCAAATCAAAACATTTTATTTAAGATGTTTTGGAACTATCTATCTCTATCCAGAAATAGAGAGAGAAAGACTATAGTTTTCAAGCAGATATCAACTCAGTGTATAGTTTAACAAGTAAATCGACTTTTTTAAAAATCCTTTGTTCTTTTCAAACGGCGTCCAGTGACCCTCAACTAATATTTGTGGGATAATACGGATATGTTCGCGCAGATGTCACTACTTTTATTCATTTGGCGTCATTTGGCGTGCATGTGCGATCGTCTTGACATCTATTATAAAAACGCAGAAATATCATCCAACATCAACTTTTTGTCACAGAGTTCTGTGGTTTTGTTTCCGAGCTAGTTTCCCGCATTTTGTAAGAGTTGGTTTACTTGTTTAATCGCTATACTCTGGTCAACTTGTACAAGATGAGATTATAATCCTGATGCATTATTATTATATTGACTTCAGTGATTTGCGTAACCCACACAGCACTAGTATATCCGATGGATGTCCAATGGACATCCTCAACCGGATATTCATACATCCATAGGATATCCATATTACATCCACCGGATGTCTTATGGATATCCATTTTTTACTAAAGTGGACGTCCACGGTATATCCACACTGGATATACTACAGATATCCACACCGGATATATTATGGATGTCCATACTGGATATACTATGAATATCCACGCAGGATATACTATGGATATCCATATTCACATTACTATGGATATTCAAATACTATATTTACGGATATCTTAATTCATAATCTGATGGATATCAAAAGCTAATTTCATAATTTATGATATCCTCATTAATAAATAAATAAAAAAAATTGTCGTCAATAACATCCTTTTCGTTTGTTAGGGATATTTATTTCCTCCACAAAAAATTCCCGATGATGAACTAATATATGAGCCTTGCATCGAAAGTACTGGCCTACCTCTTTTTATGAATTGTGTTAGAACATTATTTGTATTTTAACATTTAAATTTGATTAGGTATAGGAACTAATCTATAGCCTATTGTTCATTTCTTGTGTCAAAGAATCTATTATTGTAAGTAAAAATGTTGCAATTCCTTCAATACAAATTCAGAGTTGTAAGCCAATTCTTTCAACTCAGGGCTCGTATATCAATTTGAACCAACCATACACATAAAGCTACATAATTATTTGCATGTTTTTGACGTTAATTGCTACATCAGACAGTTTCAATCATATCATCTGTCAATTTTCCTATGTTATTTTTTCTTTGTATATCCACAGTATCATTCTTGAACGGTTCTGGTTAGAATATATGGAGTAGTAATATACACTTTTTATTTACTTTATAGATGTAGCTAGATGTTATAATGTTATAAAGTCATAATAATTTCCAAAAATATTTAATCTAATAAAAATACATAATAAAATAATACTCTATAGCTGTAGAGAGCCTCAAAAGTCTTGTTAAACTATGTGAACTGTAAACTAATTATGTATAGTTCATAAAACACTCTAACACTGTATGTATAGTTCACTAAAATTTATACGTACGTAGCGTAATCGTCTAAAATAAAAATACACAACACCAACAGAATAAAAACATACGCAACTTAAATCACCAATATACCTATCAACAACGTCGAAATGGAAATGAACCATAACCACACCAGACACCATCTTAATTTTTGTACACCATCATCATAACGACCATAATAAGATACTGGTGGAATTACGCATGAAAAAAGTGCTGCTCGCGCATTATAGTAAGATGCTCGAAAGCAAACGGAAATTTACGAAATAGAAACATCGCCATCTCTAAACATCCATGGACATTCGGATATTATATGGACATAAAATGGATATCCATAGGATGATCTTTCTGGATATCCACTGCATATCCGCTGTAGGACATCTTATGGATATCCTCTAGACATCCACAGACATTCGGATATTATATGGACATAAAATGGTTATCCATAGGATGATCTTTCTGGATATCCACTGTGTATCCGATGTAGGACATCTTATGGATATCCTTTAGACATCCGCGGACATTCGGATATTATATGGACATAAAATGGATACCCATAGGATATCCTCTGCTGTGTGGGAAATTGTGATGTTTAATCTTAATTTACTTTTTCATATTAAGTGCACGATACATGTCGTGATATGAGTATTGTGGTGCGGCGGTGCGCATTTTTGCATCTATCTCAGATTAGTAACGTCGGTTTCGGAAGAAAATAAAAGATGAGAAACACGTTTTGTTAGGTAGTTTATTATTCTAGTAATTAAACGTAAGATACGGGAAACAAATACGTACTACGAAAAGTAAATATTTACTGCCGTTTCCATGACAAATTTGAAGTCATTTTTATAAATTTTAAAATTAAATCATAAATCAGTAGATGGCGCTTTTGAATGAAAACAGGATTTACAGTTGACGCAAACGAAAGGGTAACATGAACGTGGATAAAATCATAAATGTAAAGAAAATTCAATCTTCATTTTGTTTTGATAGCAGGATGGCTGATGCAATAACTGACAAGCATAAGTTCATAACAAGCCTGTTTTATAGCGTTCTCAATTATTTGTTAAAGTCAGTTGTGAATCTTCCATTATGCTTTCTTCCAAAGCTGACATCATGCGCAAATTGAACGTATTTGAGACTCAGCAATCGCTTCACCATTATACGCACACCACGGTACATGTGCACAACCTAACATGCATAAGCATAAGAATTTTAAAAATGCTAAACTCATGCCATAGGCGTAGGCCCGGCCACCATCATCTACTCATCTCAGCCTCTTCCGACTGGCCCGGGTAGCTACCGGGCCGCGACTAACCCAATCCCTTTTCCCACCCAAACCCTTGAGCCCGAGGCTCCTCAAGGTACCAATTCCACCGTGCCCGGAAATTCGTCGCCTATCCGCTACACCGTTCCCGCCCAAATTTCCCGCCAAACCACACACCCATCCCAACTCCTCCGCGCCGCATTCCTTATTCACCCGCCACACTGTTCTCACTAGGGTTTTCCGTGGTTTCCCTAGTCGTGAAAGCAAATGCCGGAACAGTTTCTGCACTAGTCCACGGCACACTATACACACCTAGACACTCACACATCACCACTCTAACATATACACACTCTCACACCCCTCACTACACAATACCAACACTGTTCTGAAAAGAACCGCCGTATCGTGTTCCATAATCGTCGTCACTGTGTGACGGCTCGCTAGCTGTACTTGGGCATTCCACCTGCTCCACCGTCGCCACTAGAACATCATCGCCGTTGACTGGCGTGCGGACTGCTTGGTACCTGACATGTTGGCGAGTATCCATTTTTCCAAAACCACCAGCCATAGAGGAATTAAGTTTCTAAATGGCAACCACCTACGGTGGCATTTTTTCATTGATTTGTCGTCGTCGTCCCTATTCCACCAATATTCACATTTTTGCTCTGTACATTTACATTTGCAGCTCTGGGAGTTTACCACGCCTAATCTTTTACGCGCGATTTATGAAAAGTGCATACCACGCTAAGCTGCTTGCGCAGTACATGTCAAGATAGCAAGCTCTGGGAGTTGCTTGGAGAGAGAGAGCAATAGAATTTACAAATTTGTCGAAGTCAAATATCTGACCTTTATTTAATCTGTGCTCTTAATGCACAGACTGAAAAGGTTATGCGTTAGGAGTTTATGAGACATCCAACACAATTTTTTCCTCACTTTTTTTATTGTTGTTTAATTTCTTTACAACAATTTTGAAAATTCTATGCATCTGAATTTATCTGAGCAATAAGTCTGTAGACAAATGTGAGAAATCTGTATAAATTAATATGCGGACAAATTTTATTTTTATTTAGCAACCCTGCGCTGAAGAAACAAAAAGCAAAATACGTATTATGACCTCAATTCTCAATTGTTACAACGGTGTTAATTAAACAAAGGTAACTACCTTAGTTTTGTAACACAACAGTCTGATTGAAATTTAAATTAATTAGAATCACTGTAGAGGCTACGTTTACGACCATATTTGTTTACATTCTACGACTCCAGATGATACACCATTTAGTTCTTTTATTTTGATAAATTCTGTTTACTCTGTGTATCACATGATCATTTGCTCCACTCGTCCACTCCACTCTCTGACGGAAAACCGAAAGTACCTAAATTGTAAATGCTAAACCGCAGACAATAAATTATTAAAATGGAGTCATTTATTTACATTTTTCCATCCGCCAACAACAGGCCACAGTCTAAGCGAACGACTACTTGTTGTCTATGATATTCTGTGACCTTTCCCTCCAGCACAGCATTGTGTTTATGTCATAACTAACCTTACTTACGTCCACCATATTCCTTCTCTACAGCTACCTCCTTCTTTTATACTCTTGATCGCACCTCGCCTTTGATGATGTTGGCTTGTAAACAAAGTATATAAAATATACGTTCGCGAGGTTCATTTCAATTTATCGTCTGTATAACAGCATTATACTGTGGTCTGTATGCTAAACCATAGTATAATGCTATTTTACAGAGGCAGTAGGCTCACTCTCTGTCAGCGGCTTTGTAATTTGTTGTACATGAACGCTTTTGGGCAGCTTGCCTCTGTGAAACAGCATTATACTGTGGCTAAACCAACCATTATCTATATCAATGGGCGCGTTCAGCAGACCTCAACGGTTGTGTTGCCGACAAAACAGAGTCACTAGACGTTTCTACTGTTGTAAGTACCTGGAATTGCACTGCTACTTAGCGCCCAAAATAAGAATGCCCATCTGTGGAAAAAGATTCAGAAGTATTGATCAAACTGTTAAAATAATCTGAGCTTCGTTGCATGTGGATGGTCGACTTTTGATCACTTACGAAACACCTACAAGCAAAGAACTGATTGTTATGTTTGTGCTTTTATTTTAATGTGCAGGGAGCTGGCACATGTGCATTGAAAGAGAGCTGAGCTTGAACTGAACTTTATTTACATGTTATCTGCAACATGGGTATACACTAGGCAACCCTATATACACTATGGTATAACACTGATGTCAAAAAATTCTTTTTCCAGTACACATTCACATTCCAAATTTAATTCCAATCGCTTAAAGCACTCTTTTGTTATTTAAAAAAAAATAGAATTATTTTTAAGATCTTTGACGTCCGGTAGCGCCTTAATAGAGCATTTTTGGGGAGAGGCAAGATTGGTTAAATCGTCCTATTTTGGTCTGAGGAATATGTGGTAGGGCGTTGTACAGACCTTTGAGGGACACCCTGTATACAATATCTTTTGCGCGGCCGGATTTTAAAGAAAATAAAAAAGAAAAATCGTTGATGGTAGATTAAAAAATGAAGTTACCCATCAAGATCATAGGTGCGTATATCGTGAACTCATTATAACATCAGTGCAACTTTACAACGTCGATACGTCAAATTTATTGTAATTGTTTATAATTGTCAACTTCTGACACTGACAACGAGTTGTAAAGTGTCAATTTTACAGGCGGCCATGCAAGAAATCATTGTATTACACTGACGAGTTGTCTTGTAGGTACTTGTCGAGCAAAATATCATTTTCTTACCTTGTTACGTAATAGTAGCAGCAGGCTTTTAAACATTCTTGACGTAGGTAGGATTACCAGATCTCCTATTTCTAATATACGAGTCTCATATTTTTGGGCCCGATCTCATACCTACATAATCAGATATACACAAAATTTCATTATTTTTCATGTTTTAATCAACTGTTATCAATGACAAAATTGGCTTGGTAAATAAAATTATCACAATATAAATGAAGAACCAATTTTTAGATTTTTTCGAAGATAGAAAGTAATTTTTATTATTATTAAAGAAGGTGAAATACAATATAAAAATATGAAATAAAATACTTTTGCCTAAACATAGCTTGGACTCAAAGGCATATAATTCTTAACAAAAAAACAATAACAGGTATTACTTGTATATGTAAATAATTTAAGGCTTAATACACTTATTCATTTAGAAATTTCAAAATTTCAAAAATGGTGATATAAAGAATTTTGTAGCAAATTTTGTTGTTGATTTTAAAGCGCTTAAGATTTCTAATTTTCTAGATTTTGGTAATTTTTAAATTTTTAAACATATGATACTTGGTGTACGTCTTGAGAAATCCCTGGTATTTAAGTTTATTCAATTTTTTTGTTGAAATAAAATCTCATATTCTTCTGCAATTTCATACATTTTATATTCATGTTCTAATATATTTTTAGAAAATAAATCTGGCAACCTTAGACACAGGTAGGTCAAGAATTAATCCATTTGGCCAAGTTCATTTGTCTATGCAACACGAGCAAAAGATGTATTAGGTGTTTGTGCGCCTTGGATCAAATCTTTCAAACTTACACCTATACGTCATTTTTTGCCCTCTGTTAAATAGGTTATTTTGCTTTTGTGCTTAATTGTTGCTGAGAAGAAAATCTATTCTTTGTTACTACTTCAAAAGACTTGCAATAAATAAATGCTAATGCATCAGTACATTTTATTTATATTTTACAACACTGAGTTTATTCCACATTAATAAAATAAGTATATTGTACAAATAAAATGAATTATAAAACACTCATTATGATAATGAATACTATCACTTTTACATTAGAAATCACTGGGAAATCACAATATGGCATTTATGTAAAATTGTTCTTAATAAGATATTTGACTAGGATTCTTCCAATCTTAGTTAAAACTGAAATAAAATAAATTTAAAAATTAAATAAGAAAATAAAAAGGACAAAATCGTCAGTGATATTTAAATTTACGTCTTCTTGTTCTCTTATACAAAGCGTATACTATCCAACATAACAAGCCTGCTCCACCTAACATATAGCTGTTAATAACAGTGGACTCCTTAGGCATCAAGCATTTTGAAAAGGAATAGTTATTTGGAGTAACAACCATCTAAAAATTATAAATTAACTCTGATACATCTTTATGTAAATGTATACTTACTAAACCATAACTAGGATTGTCTTTATTTCGCCAACTAAAACTAGGTATTGTTATTTCAATACCATTACTATTCGGTAAATTTCTTGTGCAGCCATGATGAGTATGACCAGACAGCACTAATCTAGGTTCAATTTGCTTTAATAATTGATAAGTAGATTCTTTACTTAAACAATCCCAACCCTCTTTAAATTTCTGAGTTTTTATAGGAAACGGAGCTTCATCAGGTTCGTCACAATCCTCATCTGATTTCCTATACAATGGGAAATGCTAGAATTAATTAATTAATAAGAGTACAGTTTAGCAAGTTTATGTCAAATGGTAAATACCTGCATAAGTATAGGTTTACTGTAAATTTTCAATCTTGTCTTACCGTCACAACTTCCTCTACCACTTGCACATTTTAAAATCTCTAATTAAAGTAAATATAAATTAACGATTTATTGGTTTACATAAATATGCAATATTTTAACATACTTTCAATTTGACTTAATTGCAGTTCAGCAGCTCTACACAAGAAACATCCATCACCTTCCAAAGCCATACTGTTCACCAAAACAAAATGATTACCACGTAAGGTAATTAATTGTACCGCAGAGGAATTGAAACCACTCACAAATCTTTGATTTAAATATGGTGAGATCCTACAAATAAAAGATTAGAAAAGCCAATTTTTTAACTTAATTTCTAACAATCACCTGTAATGAAAACCAATATCATGATTTCCTACAGTAACATACATCCTTGTGTTTTGTGGCACCGAAAACAAACTATGAAATCTCCTAATGTAATACTGAAATTCTGCATCACTACACCAAAGGCCTTCATCAGTCAAATCTCCCAACACAAAAACAATATCTGGTTTATGCAATTTCATGGCGGTTTGAAAAGTTCTATACATTTGCCATTCCCTTCGAAGTTTATCAAACCAATGTCCTTCTTTCGAACCCAACAAGTGAGTGTCTGCAAGTACCATAACACGAACAGGATCATCATGAGTTTGTTTAATGAAAGGGTCTTCAATCGATGGATCTAATTGTGGCCAGTCACACTAAAATGCGTACTAAATGTAAAACTGAAAGTAAAATAAGCTAGAAATTCTAATTAAATAGAAATAAGGGAACAACTTTAAAAACATAACCTCCTATAAACATAGTGCAATTAAAACATAACTGTGTGATTATCATGGCAATCTTCGATACTTTAATACGTACTTGAAGCAATACAAAATAATAAATTAACCATTCACAGTACAGAAATAAACAAACAATACCAAAAAGGATTTTCACTACAAATTTGACATTTGGTCGCATGCTGCTATTACAATAACACTCAAACGGAACGCACTCTGTGCGCGCTCTCACAAAACGATTTGATTAGAGATGGGTGTGAGTATGGAGAATGGGGGTAAAGCGCTATGTTTTAAATTAAACGTCCTTGGGGGGTGTGAACTAGGGAAAGAAATGGTGTAATTTCAGTGACAAATAAAAAATTGTTTCAACTTAATTATCAATCAAGTTAATTTACATTTAAACAGTGTATAGCTATTAACAAATAGAATAACTCCCACAAAAAGCGGGAAATTAGCTTGACAACAAACCATTGATGCTAGATGATATTTTAGAATCTCTATAATAGATGTCACGACCATTCAATACTACATGTTGCCAGTATTTTATTGTAATTGCTTGTAAACACTGATATACCAGGCGTATGTTATTCTAATTTAGTTTAGTTTTTCTAAAACCTGAAATAAATAGTGTCTTAAATCGGTCAACTTTTATTTTTCATGTAGAAATTGCAAAACCAACTTGCTTAATGCTTAATCAGTTTTGAAATCAGTGTCGTGCACGTGCAATCTTGAAGCAAAATCTGTCGGAATATAGCTTTATTATCATCTAACAAGCCATTCAAATATCATCGGTCGGCGTTTGTAAAAATCAAAGCATTTTTGAAAAGTTATTCTACTTGTTAATAGCTATACGCTGATTTAAATCCATTATTATTTAAATCTTACTTTCCCGCCCAAATAACTACAATATGAATTTGAAAAAAAACATTGATACTTTTATCTCGATTATTTGTGGAATAATAAGTTTGAAGTGAAGTGTAAAGACATAATTTCAGGTGTTCTAATATCTTAATTGCTTTATATTTAATACACATAAATACAAATTGAGATCCGTTGTTTATCTATATTAAAATTTATAGTAGCTGTACATTTTGCTGCTTGTGGTGCATGAAAATAGCAATAATGGAAGACAACTAAGCAAGACCTTTATTTTGAAAACTATAAATACAATTATTATAATACTAGTGTTTAAATAACTTTTTAGTAATATTATCGATATTCCCTTTTTTGTTTTGGCAAGGACTTCATCGTCGCTCTTCGTCTTCGTTAATGCCCAGTTTTTTGACTACATTTTCATAATTATTTATAATTTCCTGCTTTTGTAAAAAAACATAGTCTTGTTCCCTTCTAATGATCGTCCCAGAAATATTTACGTCAAAGTTGGCTTTAAAGCTGAAAACTATGTCGTTTTGATGGTTTTGATATTTTAGTGACAAGACTTTTATAAATCAGTCATTGAGATGTCTACTCAAAAACAGACACTTTTCTTGATTGAACCTTACTGTAATAATTCTTGATTTTAATTAATTAATTTTTAACATTTTTTATAAATAGTGCATAAAAGTCGAGTTTGACAGTTTCTAGATAAGATTTTTACGTTCATTGTTATACAGGGTATATACAAAATGTGAAAACGCGCCATCCGTGCAAGAACGGTAAGAAATAGGCAGATGAAATTTGGGGAACTCAAAGTATGCATTTTTTGCCGTTTTTGCAGGAGCAGCGTGTTTCCATGCTTGTTAGAAACCCTGTGATTAAAGAGAGACGTTTTTATATTCATAGCTAACCTGACGTAAACATTTTAGAGACACTTGTAGTATCCTACGCTGCTGACTACACAGGAGCGTCTAAACTGCAGTATTCAATAGAGGTTAGCTGCTCTTCTTATCAGTGCATACAAGCTGCTTTCACCGAACAAAAACAGTTTCAAAAATGGCGTTAGTATTTCGAGATGTGTCGTCAATTCCTCTGCCCGAATCTCATTATTCTCATATTTTAGTGGTAGATTTAACAAGTTTACACAAATGAATTTCAGAATTTAATCATATGTTAAGGTGTCTCGACTTGTCTTACAAAATGCAATCGGCAGAATTTTCGCGATTGCGTTTCTGACTCTATTATAAAAAATTACCCAAAAAACTACATTGTTTCAGTAGCCAAGATGTCACCTGTCGCAAAAATGAAATTTTGGTTGCAAAAGTTGATTTATATATTGCCCAATTTGCGATAAGACTCTCATACTGACAACACTGTTTGCGTTTATGGAAATTGACGTTTGCTGCCGATCGTCCAGAAAGTTTTCTGGGGCAAGTGCCAATGCCTGCTCCTGCAGTCGCAAGCACTCAGCGGACCTCAACGGTTCAGTTTCTGACAATGCAGAATCACTATAAGTTTCCGCTGCGTAAGCAGCTGAAATTGCATTGCTGCTCAGCACTGTCAGCGTAATTACCGCTGAGAATCAGCGGTCAAGTCTGCTGAGTGCCCCTAATATGACATTGCCCATTGATATGAGCTTTTTTACTCCACAGGGTCTCTCCTATCACCAGTTTTGATTTGGCATGCATATTGTGAAGCATCCTGTGCGTTTTATTGTTAATGAGGAAAGACGACAAATTAATATTGAGGAAGTTCTTCACGTGTAGATCTTTTGCTGTTTGAATAATAATAAACTTCCTGTTTTTGTTTAATATAGATTTAAGTAAAATATTCAACTAAAACATCATAGATCTTACAATCTTAGAGAATTCTTGTCTAGGATGCATGTTTGTAATTGGTAGTTTTTGGATACTTCTTCGAATACAGTTTTCATAGATCACAGATTAAGAAACGCTGTTCTAAAAACTAAAAACAATAGAAGTACGAATATATTTCTATATGAATCCGTAATTGCTAGAAAATATTTCCGTGCCATTAATTTGCTTTGCAAGTTTCAATAGTTCATCCCGGTTCACTCTGTGCGTTTATTATTTATAACGTGTATCAATGCGCTGGGTAAGGTATGTCAGAAATTGCAACACAAGTTCATGACGCGGGTTTCGTGATTAAGTGTGTACGTTAATGTTTGCCATCCTGTTTACTCGGTATTCTTTCATAAAATGAAATTTGTCCTTCATTAAAGTGGCATTAATGTATTTACTTTTCTCAAATATCACATACCTATATGTTGATCCAATGTCGGCACTTTATTAGAGTATACCACCAAATTTAATAGTGTAGTGGTACGCAAAATCAGGAAAGATTGGAGTTGGAGATTTGTAAATTACAATAATTTGTTACTGACTGCGGTTCTCAAAATACCGCTCTAAACAAATTGTTGAAAAAGACTTTTTGCAAATGCACAAAAGGCTGCAATGCTGCAACGATTGTCAGAAATCCAAATTGCGGAATCTAACTGAACAAACTTCAGTAGAAGTTTATTTGGTGATGTATTGCTGAGAACTACAGCCTCACAGTCTCATTAAGGTGGTAGTAACGGCTTATTACCGGCAATACATTTGATGAGTAAAAACCAAATGAATGATTAATACTGTTTTATTACGTTCCAAATTTTTCTTTTTATACAATATTGACATGCTGACATTAATAACAAATTACAAACTAGGTAACACAGAAAAATAACAAAAATAACAAATATGCACTATAACAATTAAAATATATACAATTCTGCAACTTTGGTTTTACAATTAGTTTATCTTTTTACTGACCTAGACTTTTCTTTATTTACTTTTTAATACGTTATAGTACAACATAGTAATTTTATCTACTCGTATTATGTAAGTCGATACACTTTGATTGTAGAAGTGCTGACTGGTACATTCCTGTACAATGAAATGTGACGCACTTCTTTTAATTTTTGCAAATGACCTAGAAAGTTTCGTTATTGAAAATAATTTATGTTGAAATATTAGATTTGATTTAATTTTATGAAAATTGGAATTAAGTTTTAAATGAAAAA
>VTPC01000503.1:327802-386715 GCA_011009095.1 Ignelater luminosus | reverse complement strand
CCCCCCCCCCGCAAGGCCCGAAAACATAATTTCGAGGCCCTTTAGTATTTCATGATATATAATAATATTTTTAAAAAACTGCATTGTATTTTTAAATATGTGGTAGTAGGTACTTATATAACAAAACAAATGAACTGGACAGTAGAAATTTCGCTTATTTAGACTTTTCTAATTATATGGCTATTTTTATTTCATATCTGTAAACGACTGTGGGGCCCCCAAATCTTTCGGGGTCCCCCAGCACTGTGGGTTTTTGCGTCTACTATTTATGCCACTGCCTGTATAGTATCATTTGTAAAAACTACCTTTAATTTATAGAAAATAGTTATACCTGCATGCCTTTCGAGTAAACTTTACTTCTTTTAGCAAATATGCAAAGTTAAAATGGCTTATTTTCTTAATATCTTGGAAACAAAACAGAATAACATTCAAATATTGAAGTTATCAAGTTTACTCTAGAGCAATACATCCTCCAAAAAAAAACGGATGGCAAATACTCCGCAGCAAGTATCAAAGTAGTAGGTATATCAAATATCTCTGTTTTTAAGATACCAAAGAAAAACAAGACATTTTAAATAATACTTTGGTATCCTGTATATCGAGAATATAATTTTTGGATAAATAAAATCGGTCTGTTTTTCTATACAGTGTGGTCGATTTTTCATTACACACTCATTCATTTTGTTTTTATCCGACTCTGCTTTGAACAATTCCTATAACTGTAAACAACATTGTTTTATTAATTGCATTCTTCTTATTTTATAATAGTTATCATGTTTTTTTAATGTATTTAGAAAAAATGGTTTTTTCGCATTTGCAAAGCCTACTTTTGGTAATCTGATTATTATTGCTATGACTTTATCCATTAATCAATTGAAAAACGAAAAGTTGTGCTGTATCCAGAATTTCAGAGTCATTCTAATTATCCAATAATATACAGGGTGTTCCATGTGAAAAGCCTATTCTTCATATCGCTGCTTTTTGTTTTATAAGTGATTGTATTTTTACTTATACCGCTGGAAAGAGCGCAAGAAACTCACTTAAGTTTTTGGATTTTTTGAAAAACTTTTATTCTTACAAAATTAATGAGTGTATAAAAAAAATCAACTACACTGCATAATTTTTGTGCTTAAGAAGATACCACCTGAAACAACAAGCCCTCCAATATAACTTTTTTATTAGTACACGGGTAATAGAAAAGACACGGTCGATGCATTGGACGAATCTCGACGTAAGCAATGTTCCAACAAATGATGCAGGTGCTTTTGTTTTTCCAGAAATGTAACGTGTACAACTTGTCTTTCCAAGGCCTTGAAAACCACAATGCATTTATATTCCTCGGGAGTTCAAAATTTAAGTCGAATGTCGTCTCTTTATCGTTATGATGGCGCTGCAAACCACAATAGCTATGGCGGGCACAGAACAAAGTGGTTGCCGTTTATTTACGTGATATTTTATAAAGGATTTTGAACGTGTTGGGACAAGAAAGCAAGAACAATGATAATTAGAAACACGCACGAACGACTCGAAAATGAAATACCAAGTTTTTCTAATAGAGCTTACAAAGATCACACCAGAGGTCGTTTGAGTTTCTCACTTTCTCCTCTATTGATTATTCACGTTTAAATTCCATATGCCAGAGCCGGGCTGGAGCATCAAGAAACCAAGAAATTTTTCGGAGGGCTCTTGTCTCATGTGGTGCCCTAAAAAGCAATGAAACTGTAAGAACTTCTTAATCCTGTTCAATATCTGTATGCATATACTATCTATCGTTCCGACATCTAATTAATATTAGTGCCCGCATGTTTTATAAATTCTCAGTAAACTTTTTTCGTTCAATCCGACGCGACGCTGCTATATGCAGTGCACTTTGAAAGAGTTCCTTTATTGTCTTTTAGTTTTTCATTTCTTACATAGTTGTTTCTCTCTATTTTTAAGTTGTGTTTAATTTTCACGGTCATTATTATTATTATTATTATTATTATTATTATTATTATATTGTTTTGATAACCGCATTTGTTAATTAAAAATTTTAGAAGGTTACCGATTGTTAATTTTAAAACAATTTTTAATTTTATGTAATGATAAAGATTTCGTTCGCGCGGCGCCGCGCCGCTCCGTTTCTTTTTTGTTTCAAATCAAATGTTTTTAGACTCGGCAACCATGACAATACGTACATACAACACAATACCTGTACATAATTGTTATAAGATGATATATGATATAACGCAACAAAGTAAAACAAGAATCCATTCTACAACAGGGTCGTATTGGGGAATATTAAAAGATACTTAATACGCATTAAACATTTTTGTTTTAATTTGAATCAATTAATGTAAAGTTTCCGCCCATATTTAAAACGAATTACAATATTTATGTTTTTTACTGCTTATGTACCATTCTCTAGTATTTACAAAATAACTGCTACAAGGTTATTTTCCTTCATACATGAATGCGTTAGTATTTAGTACGACCCTGTTAATGACACTGGAACTCCCTTTTTTACGTTTACATTATATTTTCGGTAGTCTGTGTGATGTGATCCATGCTAGAATGCGTTTTAGGTTAAAAGTAGTTTTTTTAATTCTGTTATTACTGTTTTCGACTGTGTTTATGTATATTTTAGGGGAATGGATGGCACATTATGTCATTCTTTCTCAGGTAAGATTAATTTAGTTATTTTCATTGGGTATTTCTTAGAATTGTTTTTATGATTATAGTGCGACTGGCCACAGCTAGATCCGAAAAGTGAGGATTTGGCTGTACCTAAAGCAAACCATACTCCACTTCGCGTGATGCTCCTGACCGACACACATTTATTTGGTCCGTGCGAAGGATTCTGGCTGGAAAGAGTCCGTACAGACTGGCAAATGTACATAGCGTTTAAAACAGCAATACATTTGCATCGACCAGAAATTGTGTTTGTATTAGGAGATTTAACTAATGAGGGTCAATACTCTAGTGATGATTATTTTAATACGACATACGTAAAACGATTTTATAACGTATTTGCTGTTCCTAAAGACATTCAGATGTTTGTACTTGTGGGAAATCATGACGTTGGATTTCATTACAGGTAAGCGTTTAGGCGTTATGCGTTAAGTTAGTTTCTTATGTTTTCAAGAATATTTGAAGATGTGATATCACCGCGTTGGGCCATTCTGAAAAGAATGTCTCAGAGTAAAAAAAACAACAGAAAACGGAACGCCGCGCCGGTTATATAAATTAGTTATTTTTTTTTCGGTATCCTATTTTAACAAAAACAAACAAAAAAGGCTTTGTACAGAATCCACACAGTACTTTGTCAGATATTCTTGGACCGATATTCAAGAACAAAATAAAATCCAACGTATGATTAGTTTCTTTAGATTTGCAGAAATATTAGTAACCAATTGAAAATTAATATTTATAATTAAAATCTACAAAGTTTATAAATTGGTTTCTTAAATGCATAATACAGCTTTTGTAAGCTAATTAAATGGAAAGCCAAACGAAATACAAAACAGATGGATAGGCATTACCACTGTAGTATAAATTATTAGACAGACGTTGCATACTATTATGAATCTATCTTTCTATATATTACAAGAAAACCTCAAGATTCAACCTTATACTGTATTGATTACTTCTTTTTAATTCTTAACTAATTGTACAATTATTTATATTCTTTATATTTCAGCATTAGTAAACACCTACTAAGTAGGTTTAACAAAGACTTCTCTACAAAAGATGTACAGTTTGTGAATATTGGGGGAAATTATTTTGTTATGGTAAATAGCATAGGATTAGAAGGAGATGATTGCTTTTTGTGTACTGAAGTTGATCAACAACTAGAAAAAATTGAAAGTAAGTATTTGAAGAATTACTTCTTATACTTTTTTGTAACTCTAAGAGTAGAATGCAATAGAATATTTTATTTTTCAAATACTCTTCTCTTTCAGAGTTACTGAACTGCACCAAGGGTGATACATCATCAAACTGTACAACCAAACTGAGCAGTTACAGCCGACCAATTTTATTAACGGTAAGACTTCTTCCAAGCTCTTTCACATATACTAACTTTATTTTCTAGCATTTTCCTCTATTTAGGGATTCAGACAGAAAGTGTAATGAACCAGACGAAGCACCTTATGCTACAAAAATTGAACCATTCAAAGAAGCTTGGGACTGCCTAAGTAAAAATGCAACTGATCGAATTTTGCATCAGATTAATCCAAGACTCGTTATAAATGGACACTCTCATCATGGTTGTACAAATAGGTTATCAAACGGGGGTGGTCTTGAAATAACACTACCTAGTTTTAACTGGGCACATAAAGATAACCCAAGCTATGGTTTAGTAAGGTTTTCAGTTTTCATTACTTAAAAAGCGTTTTAAATTCCTCTTTGTTTCAGGTTGTTGTAACACCAAACAATTATGCATTCTCAAAATGCTTAATGCCCAGACAATCTACATCAATTATAAGATATTTGTTTGCAACAATTTGTATAATTGGTGGGATATATTATAGATATTATGGTAAAAGAAGGAATAGAAGAAAATACTCTATGTTGGCATGACAAGTAATTAAAACAAACATTGAACACCTGTCTATTTATTTGTTTATACAAAGAGAAAGATATACATATTAAAAAAAACTTTGACATCTTTCATACAATATTCAATAGATTGTTTCTATTTTCATATCTGCCTTTATGGTATAAAATATCATGTTTCATTAGAACAAAACACAATCGCACAGCTTTTATCACTACATGTTGTGCCTAATACAGCACTAAATAACGTACTTAAAAATGTTGACATCTTTGATAAAAAGCTGTCAATAATGCTAACTTACCAAAATGGAGAATGCACAGTCAATTTCATATAAATGAAAGTGTGTGCCATAAATACTGTGTGTATACTATCATGAATACTGTTATGATTTAGTTTTAGTTTATGTAAATCTTTTGTAATATATATTTTTCTAAATGTGATTAATATTTATGTAATAAATTACATACCTACATCTAATACTGTACATATTTGTAAATTTTACTTTCATGCTTAGTCTTTATTCCATTATCTGAAGCCTGCAATTAACTCACCATATACGTTTGAGTAAGCATAAAAAGATGATAAGGATTAACCATAGAGGAATTAATATTTATTTCCTCTATAGTTTAACTTTGAAGTTTTTGTAATCCCATATTCAAGTAGCAAAATCAGGTTTTTAAATTAAATTCAGAATTTATAATAGATAAAATATTATTTAGGCATTTGATTTAAAAACATTGACCACAAAATCAAAAATTGATACAAAGGATAATTATTTTAGAAGATTAAAAATATATGGTAACTCTGGCAATGATAAGATATGTATCAGAATTAAAGGACAGGTACAAGTACCATATTAAAATTAGATTGTCAGTAAAGCCATCTATGGGGAAGAAAATTGCATAATCCAATAGACTGACCTTTAGACACAAAAATGAAAAGGAAAAATTATTAAGTAGACTTTTTATTTTGCTCTTCAGTTGTTTGGGGCATGTCAAGAGATAACAAAAAGGTTTTTGTAACTTCATTAATACTTTTCATTTTACTATTCGTTAGGTACTATCCATTTCAGAATAAGGCAATTAGCTTCTTGCAATGATTCTTGTTGCTATTTGCAGATATATCCTGTTTGGAGATACCAAAAGTTGCAAAGATATTTACAGTAATGGTGCAACACCAAAAGTCAATTTGCCTTATTCTGGAAAAAATTATCTATATTAAGTAGGTAGTAAACAAACACAATTGCTTTATTACTGTATTTAGTATCCCCTCTAGAAATAACTAATGAGGGTTTACCTAAATTTAGTCATTCATATAGAAATACTAGCAGTGACAGCAAAACTTCTCTAGGTAACATCCTTTCTCCTTCAATTGTTTGTATTGTTCTTAATTCCTCCTTAAGGGGAGTTTGCAGAGGTTACACCTATCTATAATATAGTAGCTACATTTCATAGAATTTCTTCTTCTTCTTCTTCTTCATAGGTTACAAACTTGTTCATAACTAGTACTTCTCCGTATTTTTCCATATTTTCGTTGGTGTACCTACGCTTCTTACACCTTGCCTCTGGCCATTTTCACTAATCTATCTTGGTTCATTCGTTTTATATGTTCGTTCCATTCTTGTCTCCTTCTGCTTATCCATTCTTCTGCTGGTATTATTTGGCATGTTCGTTTTATTTCGTCATTTGGAATGTGATCCCTTAGTGTTTTGTTGGTTATTCGTCTGGGTGTCTTCATTTCATTCATAGAATTTAGATTACGAAAATGTGCAGCATTTGGAATTAATCAAACAAAAGTTAAAATTGCAAACAGCAAGCAATTAAGGAACTGGAGGACGTTTTAAGAGTTCAACTATTCTTCAACCAAACCCCTAGTGGATATACTCGGTCCAGGGATTAATCCCTGAACCTCCAGAACGTAACGCAAGAACCGCCATGAGAAGGGTATCAAGTAGGATGTTCACCAACTCGGCGGGTCAGGTTGTCGGCAGTACATCTGATGAGGTCGGGATCTTGTGTTTATTTTTGAATTTCTTTCTCCGTAGTGGGAGTCTTGTTTCATCGCCTTGCTTCTATCGATCCCTCGTGAATTCACTCACATACAAACCGATCTAGGCGATCAAAATTCATTTTACCTGTAATGTCTAATTAATGTTATTTGTACATAAATGAGTTCTAGAAAGTCCAATGAACTAGAAGTACAAACATTATTTCCGCACACTTCTCTTGTTGTTACAAATAAACAAGTTTAGACTAGCATTTGTTCGTGGTGTCAACAAATCATTGTTAGTATATTTTGATGTGTCACAATAGACAGTTATTTGAGCCATTTACTACATTTGTTTTTAAGTAAGAATTATTATGGCTAAATCGCCTAAAGCTAAGTGTTTTATAAATGCATCTGAAGTATTCAAGAATATGTTGCAACTACTTCAAAAATAGTTTTATATTTACGCACAAATTGAACTTATTATTAATCAAGCATTAATGTTTGACTAAGCATAGTTGCGTTTGAAACAACTTGCAACAAATTACTGTGCATTGTTCAAATAGCTCATTTATCTGTCTGAGTTGGCGTGTGCCAGTGTTGGTCATAATTTGTTATAATTATGTTGTATGATTATTTTAGTTGCTTCGGGTCTAATTCGAAGAGGAGAGTTACTGGAAGTATGGCATAATAAACCCGACAAAGAAAATAGAATTGATGCAATTTATGCATATATTGTTCAAAAGTTAAAGTTACACGACTGTGCAGAACCTGTCAAAGATATTTTAAGGAAAAAAAGTGAAAATATTTGCAAACAAATGCGGCAAAAATGGCAGAAAAGCCATTCAAGTATGTATAACCTTGGACATAAATATTCTCAGTGGCTTGATGGATATTTTATCTTTGATGACATCATGACACACACGCCAACAACAGCTATAGCAGTTGGAAGACCGGCAAAAAGGTTTTCGGAATCTTCGGATGTGACAAAGCGACAACGAATTCATACATTGTTGGAGAAAAGTGCAGAGGAGGTAAGTTTTGCTACACAAGTGACTTTACGCGCTCAAGACTTATGAACAGCTGCAGAAATGGTTAAAAGAGTGTCTGAGTGTTCAGAAAAAGAACGGCAGTTAAGAAAAGCAATCACTCAGAGCAAAAAGAGCCCGATCAAACTTACATTCGACGAAGCTTTAGCTTCCTTTGTACAAAAGAAACTAACTAAAAATCAGTATGTAGCAATACATACTGAGACTAAAACACACAACGCAGACATATACCCAACATACGCAGAATTACTATTGGCTAAGAAACGCTGCTACCCGGAAAATATAAGTGTAACGAAAGTTTCAGCCGAAATTGTATTGCACTCGTTGCTTGACCAGTTCGGCGTATAATGATAACCCAAGAGGACGTATTGCAGCGGGTTTGCGCTAGTTCTGGAAATAGCGTAAATGTGCGTGCGATTTACAAGTGGGGATGTGATGATGCCGCGGGGCAGCAAAATTATAAGCAACGATTTGTCGACAGTGATCATAATCACGATGATTCATTTATGTTTGTGGTTTCATGCGTTCCTATCCGACTTGTGGACGAAAATGACACTATACTTTGGCAAAACAACCGACCTTCTTCCACAAGATTTTGCCGACCCATAAAAATTACTTTCCACAAGGAAACTGAGGAGATGGTACAAAAAGAAGTGGGGATAATCAAACACCAAATATCACAGCTTAGGCCAGTAGAAGTTACAACCGATAGTTCTGTTTTTGTAGTAACTCATTCATTACGTCTGACCATGATCGACGGAAAAACAGGTGGTATCCTTACAGGTATGTCAGCTTCGAAATGCTTCATTTGCAAGGCAAATCCAAAAGCAATGAATAGCTTACAAAGTCATTCCCAACGGGCTACATGCACAGAAGCGCTTAGGTTTGGTTTGTCCTGTTTACACGCATGGATTAAGTGTTTCGAGTGTATATTACATATAGGTTACAAACTTGATATAAAAAAGTGGCAAGCACGAAATACCGACAAAGAGTCTGTTAAAATGCGTAAAGCCCTTATACAAGATAGACTGCGTAAAGAAATGGGCCTTCTCGTTGACATTCCTAAACCCGGCTTTGGAAGTACCAATGATGGAAATACAGCGAGAAGGTTTTTTTCAAATCCAACGTTAGCTTCTGACATAGCAGGTGTGGATCAAACTTTGATATATCGACTATCAATAATATTACGTACCATTGCTTGCGGCTTAGAAATTGATGAAGAAAAATTTGGAAAATATGCATTTGAAACGGCTAACCTTTACGTGCCTATGTACGATTGATATTATATGCCTCCAACGATGCACAAGCTGCTAATACACGGGGAAGAAATCATCAAATCTTCTATTGTTCCTATAGGACAAATGTCAGAGGAAGCTCAGAAGGCGAAGCACAAAGACCTCAAACGCTTTCGACGGGACAATGCAAGAAAAATTTCTAGAAAAGCAACAATGGAAGATTTGATGAACATGGCTCTTATAACGTCAGATCCTGTTATTAGCTGTTTGTCGCATCAACCATCTAAAAAAAGCGGACCATTATCGCCTGAGATAATAAGTCTCCTTAAATGTTCCTATGAAATAGATAAGTGTGACACAGAGGCAGGTAGTGAATCGGATGATGAGTAGTGATGATCAGTGGTAATTCATATTATCTATTTTATGTTAAATATTTATTATAATTTTGTGTTATTAATTGTTAATTTAAATAAATTCATTTTTAAGTTTCCTTAGCAGTACATTATTATGTTAATACTCTGCATATATTATAACCGAAGTTGTATCGTATGATTTATTTACTTGTACTAATTGTCTATAAACATAAAATACCAGCTTACACTAAAAGAACCTTTTGGAAATAATTTTGATTGCCTAGATCAGTCATTTACACCACTGTGCATCGTAGCAAAAATGACACCGAGATATTTGGTTCGAATCTAGCTGTTGTATAATTGTTGTGATTGAATCGGATAGTAGTGGCCTTTTTGTGTGTTTGGCCCGATTTTTTAAGTTCAGTTTGACACCAAGTCTCCAGTCATCATCAAAAATCTGAACGTCAGCATACTTAATCCCTCGGCAGAATTTCGACACCACTGGGTGTGTCATCTGTAAATTGGAAGGCGCTGTAGAAGATAAATCCGGATAGATCCATGAGCAATGTCGGCTTTATACACCCTGGACGACGTCCTACACACTTGCACGCAATGCTGGCGGGTCAGATAGCTACTAATTAGCCGGGCGAGAAAGGTTAACTTTGTCAGATAGATGCCTAGTGGAGATAATACTTGAAAAATATCATAACATAGTTATGTCAAAAATAAAATCAAAGAAATCTCTGACTGGATAGTCAGAGCTAATGTTTTTTCGAAAAAATAATTGAAGACTGTTGCAAGACGAAACATTCAAGAACTAGTGCTGTGTATAAAAAAATATAAAGTAACAGTGAAGACACCAAAGGGATGGAAAGAAAAGTGTCTGCATTAACAAGGCCTTTGTCTATCCAACCATAAAAGTTATTCTGATCCAGTAAAATAAAGAAGCTCTGTAGAAAGCAATTGCTATCACAACAAGGAAGTAGAATAACTTAAGAAGTATTTCTATTACATGAAAAGTATCCCTTCGCCATTCAAGATGAGATACAATAAAATAAATATTTAACAAATGAACCAAACGTCTTATTCTAGTAGCGTATGGGTAAGTATGGATGGACGTAATCTAAATAAAAATAGACAAAATGCATAATTACGTGGAATTCTGTCTATGCAAAGAGTTCGGAGTGATTGTTAATATGAGAGACGGCTCAGGAGACTACAAGCAGATAGAGTAGTAAGTACGATAGGTACTCCTTGCTCAATTTTTATCAAACTTCTTATAAAAATCGAAAGTTCTTTTTACTTATCATACCATGAAAAGAAACTAATGGTGGTAATTGGTAAGCACTTAGATATAGGACTTTACTCTGTAGAATATTTTTCAAAAGTTTCCTGCGCTGCATGGCAGCAACAGATTTTTGTGTGTTCATCATGTAACTGTAGATCCTTACCAGATTATACTTATGATTTTCGGCACTGTTTCGAAATTCTGACTTCTGATCACCAAATTATCTTATTTGGTTAACAATGTTTTTGTTTCATTTTCCATAAATGCAAACTGTATCATAGTTACATAACAATCTACCGAGTAATTATCGAATTTCTTGTATGCATCTTAAATTTGATCAACAAGCAGTTACTTTTGGTCATCTACAATTCATTCATGGTACTACGTATCAGCCCAAACAATCTAGAATTGATATAGAATTTTCTATAGAATCAATACGGCAATTTAATTTGACGCCCATAAGAAAAGATAAACCTGGGAACCCAAACTGTCTTATAGAAATTCAGATAGATCAGAAATAGAAAGCGCCTTAAAGGGAGTTTTTATCAATTGTATAAATTTTTCCTCCTTTTTTTGGAGATTAATGGATGAAGGTACGTTAAATATCTCTTTGAAACAATTAATGATGATCAATTTAATTATTTCTCATGTAATTTTATTGTGTTCCTGTGTTTCAGTATTAGTGAACATTTTATAACCGGATTTCAACAAAAGATGTACAATTTATAAATATCTCTGGAAATTACTTTGTTCTCGTGAACAGTATAGGACTGGAAGGAGATGATTGCTTTTTGTGTAGTGCTGTTGATTACAAACTAAAGAAGATTGAAGGTATTTCGGTAGATACAATCATTTTAAATAGGTTAAACTGCTTATCAATGATAGGCACAATTAGAAAAAATCACTGCTAAAACCACACCTGCAAAAACCTTTCTTTTCTTTTACAGAAATATTAAAGTGTGCTGAAGACAAATTGTCAAACTGTACAACCAAAATAAGTAGCTACAGCAGGCCAATCTTATTAACGGTAAAGCTTTTCCCATAAGCGTTTATTTAAACTAACTTTACTTTTTAGCATTTTCCTCTATTTAGGGATTCAGACCGAAACTGTAACGAACCAGATGAAGCACCTTATGCTACAAAAATTAAACCATTCAAAGAAGCTTGGGACTGTCTAAGTAAAATCTCAACTGATAGAATTTTACGTCAAATTAATCCGAGGCTCGTTATAAACGGACATACTCATCATGGTTGCACCAATAAATTGTCACATGGTGATGGTCTCGAGATAACCTTACCTAGTTTTAATTGGGCATATAAAAATAATCCAAGCTATAGTTTAGTAAGTTTTATTTTATAACGCCAAGGCATTATGATTTATATATTGTCTGTTTCAGGTTGTTTTAATGCCAAACAATTATGCATTTTCAAAATGTTTAATGCCTAATCAAGTTTCGTCAATTATAAGATATTTATTTACAGTTGCTTGTATAATTGGTGGGATATATTATAGATATGGAAGAAGAAAAGAAAAAATAAGGTACTTTTTGGTAGCATGATTATTAATAAATAAAAAAGTAAAAATAAATATTGAAAAAAAGGGATGCACAGAAAAATAGTCTAGAAGCTATCTGTCAAAAAAAAACAAAATCAGTAAAACAATGTAGTTATTAAGGTGGTGGGTGGCTTTCAGTTTACAATATTCAAGTCTAATGTTCCAGTTCCATATTTTCTTGTACTCGGTAAAATGTTCAAGAACCTAGCTACAGCTGCACAACGTTCATATAGATTGTTACAGACTGAACCATTAAAATGGCAAGGTTCAAATATTTGTCTTGTCCGTCTATGCTATAGTTTGGCCCTGAATTTATGGTTTAAATTTTAAAGCATCATTTGTTTGTTTTTTATTTTTTTTATAAGAAATTTGTAGTATTGAAACTGTGTAAGACCCGAAGCTGCAATATATACCAACTGACTCAACTAATTGAAAACCTCTAAGTACTACTATTAAGATGAAGTTATCAAGTTGATATTGCAGCGTCATTGGTTGTCTATGCTTCAGGCGTTAGACTTTTGGAACAACCATTGAATAACACATTGAAGCTTCTTTAATATTATTCATGGCTTTGTCGTGAAATGTTTATCATATACTGCACTCTACCCCTAAAGTCCTGCAAATTTAGTATCGGGTATTACTAAATACGAGGAACCTAATTTTGATATCGACGGCCATGCCAAGTCTACAGTCTTTTTGTAGTGATAACTGAGATGACTTTTTAAAGAGGACACCCTGTACTATAGTGCTTATGTTACATTTTTGAAAACTGTTCTTTAGACGATTTCAAAAATAGGGGTTGTTTTCAAAAACAAAAGTGATAATCAAGAGAACGTGTGAAGAATGTTAAGCAATTGTTTCACGGAAACGGAAACTATATTTAATCTTAATGTTAATTTCTGATATTTCCACAAATTGTTTGACATTATGAGCTTAAAGTCATGACATTAAAGATAAAAGGAGTGTATCGTGTGCTGCTTTTTTTACTTTTAGTGTTGTGGTTGTAAGCCTATAACATGGAACAATTTGTGGAAATGTCAGTAATTGACATTATGGTTGAATTTGTTTACCATAGTCTTCGTTTTCGTAAAACAATTGCCTTAGTTTTCTACACATTTTCTTGATTATCTCTTTTGTTTTTGAAAACATCTCATTAATATTTACATTTTCAAAACTGTCTAGCAAAGCGGTTTTCACAAATGTAACACAATATGGGGTGTTTCATTTAACAAAAATAATCTTACATGTCACCACAAGAAGACTACAGATTTAGCAACATTAGATTTTTTGTATTTAGTAATACCCTGATACCAAATTTATTACAAATCGTACAATTACTTACCGAAATAATGAATTTATTTAGGACTAATAGTAAATTATGGTAAATGAGGAAATGTCTCCACTGGTAGCACCGATACTAACAGTGGTCCCTACTGTCTAATAATAATCCCTAGCTAAGTCTCCTAGAACTAAACATAGCAGCAACAACTTGTTAAGTAGTCTTTAACATATATTACCCTGCTTTTATGTTTGATGGTCGATTCAGTCCAAAAACAACCGTACGCGGTTAGGAGCTTAAGATGAACTCCTTGTGGTTGGTTTAGAAAACCTGAAAGAGGCCCCCTGTGGCCGGTTACAAGTCCCCTAGAGTCTCCCATGGCTACTTTGAATCGCCGTGGGGTTGGTTCTGAAGCTCGAGGGAGACCTCCCCAATGACTGGTCTGCAGCCTGAGAAAGCCCCTATGGGCACCCGCGAGGGGATCTCTTAATTAGTTGTTACGCAACTGAAGAGAATTACTAATCTTTAACTAAATCTGGTAATAGCCGTAAGACTGGCAAGAGCCATAACTTGTTCAATCATTTTTAACAGATGGTATTCTGTTTTTATTGTTAATGATCGATTTAGACTAAGTAGGAAAAAAAGCCGGCATGACGTGTACACTCCAAGATTTTAAATTTCTTCATAATGAACGTCTTAAAAATTGCTAATCACTAAATAGCTCCTACCAAAACTAGTTTAAAAGTTAATGTAGTTGCAGTAAATTGCTTAATAGGCAGATTACACAGAAAGAAAGCAAAAGCCAACACTCTTGATCGGTATTTTAAGGCAGTCTAATGCTATTTCGTCTAATGGAAGTTTGTCTAATTCCAGTTTGCCTAATGCAACAAAAAAATTAAGTAATAAATTAAAATATTACTATGTTCCAATATGGGGATGCATATACAAAAGAAAAGAATAACTTTTATACTATCTTACAGATGACAGTAGATGAAAGAGCATCAAACAAAATGATTTTGGAAAACTTGAATGGTAAAATGGAAAAGGGTAGTAAGGGAATTAAACAATACCGACGGAAAAAGAGAGAAGACACAAGAAACAACAAACTTTAAATTTAAACACAAGAAAATATACAAATACTCTATGGAAGAATATAATAAAAACGAGAGATAAGTAATGCTTTTTAGTGGACAGGAAAAAAGCGTCAAGGTACAGCAACAAATCAAAATTGAAAGCAATCGCTACCTTGTCAAAATAAAACTGTTTGAAAAAGAAAAACAAAAAGAAAGACGAAATATAGTAAAAGAAAAAATTAAGAATTTTAAATTTTTAAAGAAAAACAATAGAAGTGGATACCAAAGATACCTTGAAAGAAAAGTAGAACGAGGAGTTAAAAATCAGCTGTGGAATAACAAAAATATCAAATAAAAATATCAAAAGGACACAATATGGATCTCGGAAATAAGAAAAAAGGTGGTAAAGCAAAGGAAAGATCTATGGAAAAAGAAGTGAAGATTTTGGTATAAAACACGAACAGGACTCTTGAACAGCATTCAGAAATAATATGAAATAAGATTTTACCCAGAACCGAAAATTATTTTAGAACAACTACAACAAAAGAAAACATATACAATAAAAAACAAAAGACAACAAGGAAAAATCATAGATAGATGGAAAAAACATTTTGAAGAGCTGACACAAACAAAACAAATAATAGAAAAAAAAGACAGAGAAACAAAATGAAACAGAGAATAAAAGCAATAGGGAAACCCAACGGAATTCATGGTGGATAACGAAAAAGAAGAATTTTCCCACTTTTACCAAGTTAAAAGGAGCTGGATGTTCTCTAGCAGACATAATATGGTTGTCCCAATACGACTGAACTTCAGTATCTTCTAACCGGAAAGTAACAAAGTTCTATTTGAATAATTTCAAACCATGAACAAGAAAGTAAAGAAATCTGACCATCACCTTGCCCTGGGCAACCATCGCTAAATAAAACTAAGGTGTGTTTTTGTGCTCCTGAATGTTAAAATAGTTTAGCAATAATGAAGTAACATTATTTCACGCTTCTTACCAACTGCTTCGTCGTATACAAACATAGTGGCCTCGTTTGCACCTAAGCAATGTATTTCAAATACAAAATACCACAATTGACTTGCAAAGAAATACATCACTTGTTTTCAGATGAGACAAAGGCAGGTTTCGCATGTAGTCAAATGACAAATAAGTCAACTCACCTTGTTTTACATGCAGTTTGTAATTTCCTTTTAGCTCATAAGTAAAGAGCTTTTTTTCCTGTTCCGTTTCTGGATCCTTCATTGATCACTTCTTGGCAACCCATAGGTTAAGTTTATCTTTAAAACCGACCAATATGCTTTATAAGTAATGTTAATCTTGTACTTCTCTCAAAAACATTTTAAACATCTTTTTTATAGAAAGAGTTTTGGACAAGTATAGACGATCTGGATTTCTTCGTCGAGAGTAATGGCTTTGTCAAGCCTTAAATGATTGAATATGTTGTATGTTTAAACCTTTTAACATCAACATAAAATCTTCTATAGCATATGGATATTGAATATTTAGAATGAATTTGTAACGGGAAAAAGCTGAAAAAGAGGCCTAATGCCCGTTATGGATATCGAAAGATGTTCAATCCCGTAGCTCTAGTCAGAGATGGGTGTGGTTCAGCCTAAACTTACCTTTAAAACAAAGGAAAAAGTTGACACCTGCAAAAACTCTCAATATTTCTATAAAAGATAGTTGAAATTAAGGGCGCCAGAAGCTGAAGGTCCAAAAAGGAACCATCGGCCAGCCCACGCTGCTTCTCGTAGACTAACACCCAGTATATAAGCCCCTTACAAAGTATCACCCTGTATGTAAGCTGTTAATAAAATATCGCTCTGTATATGGTTTCCACGCAAAATATGGATGCACTTACATTAACAAAAAGATAGTGTATAACTTTGGACGTATATTCGAGCGCTTTCCAAACAAACTTACCCGGGAAAGGCTATAAATTATTTACTTTAAAAAAACAGCACCCCTCATAGCACAGTTGAAGGTTCAATAATAAATGTAAGAGATAAATTAATTAATCAACACACGACGTGACCCTTGTTTGCTTGGAATCATCCACCTACAGAAACATATTTAATACAACGGTAAAAGTAAAAATTTGGACAATAATCCTTTCCAAATCTGGCTCACAATTGGCAGGTACAAATGATCTCTCTTTTCCCATCAAGTAGTAATGAAACAAAACAAAGACACAATAAAACAATGCGAAATTATACAATAATAACAGTTTATTCACTTAAGTCTTTACAATTTTGAAAAGAATGTTTCCGACTTAAATTATCTAAATTACTACGTTAAGAGTTTAATTATATAATGGTCTGCAGGGTATGAATAAGTTAAATTGTTAACTTTATTTATGTATTATTTAATTCAGTTTGAATTCTTCCTAAACACCACTAACAGCGGAGTTTCACACAAAAACAATGATATTAACCAGCAAGATTTCAGGATTGGAAAGGTTGGCTGTCACCGCAGTGATATCTTCGGCAGACAAAGATCTCGAGCCGGTAATAAAGTTTTTAACAAAACAAAGCGTGAATTGCCTATATTTTAACAATCCTTCAACAGGCAATAAACAAGTGTTGCTTATAGTCACAAAAGAGTCTTTTAAAATTATTCGAACGTCCAATGTTATTAATTTACGTGCTTATAACACACAATGAAATACGAAAAACTGAGTTTTCCCTACAGAGAACAAGCTACCACCAGCGCCGGAGCTACGGTTTTGGCCGCCCCTGGGCAAAATTTATTCGGCTACCCTAGATTTTAATATATCTAGATCTTACCATTTTGTCTGCTAGGCTGTAACTAGAATTGCTGTCTAGTAGACTATGCATTTTTAAAAGAGAACAAAAATACCAGTAAACTGACTCTTCGATTCGGCAACTTTTATCTCATTTAACCGACTTCGTATGTCTTACCCTTTATGAGATCCCAATGGTGAACTTCGAATTTTGTACACTTTATCAGATCTTTTTTAACTGCATGTCCTCCGAGTTACGCACTCCGTGTGTCGAGGTCAAGAAGAGTCTAAATAAATCATACAGAAGGAGCTTATTAAATCTCTACCTTCCTTGTCTTCAATGATGCAAATGTATCAATTACGAAGTCGAAATCAGTCTTCGCAGCTTCTTTTAATACTCAGTATAGCAAGATTGCATAATCGATTTTGACCCATGGAGGCTCTCAAATAATTTAAAATTAATTTTAATTTGCTGAAAGATCTCTCATAGCTAGCAATGGATACAGAAATTGTTAACCTTACTTGGATCGCTATACGAAGATTTGGAAATACGCTCTCATCTTCATATTGCACAATAAATTGCAGAACTTCTTGAAGTCTTGATATTTTAATGCTGGTCTGGCTTGTAAGCAACATTCTGAAGTCCAAAATCTCTTCGTATAGTTGTTGACCATCAACATTGCAGTAGTAAAAATTTCCCAAAGTTTCGTATTTTAGTTTTTAGTCACTGTCACTGCTGTGAGACAATCCTTCAACGTCAAGTAGAAACTCAACATTCTTGTCCGTTTCATGCAAATGAGTGTTTCCTTCATGACTCATGACTTTTTCAATTTCCTGTTTACCTGTTACTCTGGCATCGGTTGACGTTTCATGGGTCATTCTTGGACAACTGTCTAGCTTCACTTCTTGGTTCACTATTCTCAAATGTACCGTCCATTATGGCCAGGAGAACTTGAAGTATATCGTCAAGGTATTTATTTGTGGGCTTCACAGCTTCTACTCTTGCACTCTATCTTGTTATATACTCCGATTTAAGAACTGTAGGCACAGCGTTTTTGAGTTTTTCCCAGCGTTGAGTTGACGAGGAAACAAATACGTAGAGAGCTAGAATCGTTCCAAGAAATGTTACCATTATTGCGTTCTGTTTGGCTGCGTGTACACCAACCAAGTTGAGTGAATGGTTATCACAGTTCATAAACACTGCCAGATGGTTCTTCTTATTTATTCTTTCCTGAACACCACTTTTGTGTCCAGCCATTACAGCAGCGTTATCATAGCACTGCAAGTCTATGTTATTCTTCTTTAACTGGTTCAAAATGGTTTCGACTAAGTTCTTAGCATCTTTCAGGTTCGTCTGAATAAAACCAAGGAAGGATTCTGTTGTTTCTTTTTTCAAAATTGACTTCTACATTTCTTATTATTTCTGAAACTTGCTCACCATGTGCCTGATCAGGAGTCGAATCGAGCAGGAGACCGAAGTACTTAGCTTTACGAATTTTTACGTCCAAGTTAAAGACGGGTGCTACATAGCAAGTGGCACTAAACGGCGCCCCTACCCATTGGCGCCCAGGTCATGTGCCCTGCCTGCCACACCCTAGATACGCCACTACATTTATGTTAGAATAAAAGAAAGTATTTACTACAGGATGTTAGTTTACGGTACTTCTAATAATTCCACAGTTATACCTACTTAAAGGGAGAGAAAAATGAGCTGAACAAATAAATTCTACGGTTATTGGTTGCTGGTAGTCATTTTCCATAAATTATTATATCGTATAGCTTATCTTTAGTGTACAGTTTTTTATATTTTTCATTTATATTTTTAATCAATGTAATATTTTTTTATTAAAATTTTTTGCTGGTTTTGAATTTTGGCTGCCCCAAAAATTTGGCTGCCATTGAGCGATTCTCCGCTCGCCCTACCTGTTACCCTTGCCGGCCCTGCCTACTACGAAAAAAGTGGAACTGACGGAACGGCGATCTTAGCACGATCCCGAGATTCCGGTCAAAATTTGACAATTAAATTGCCTTTACACAAAAGAAAACTATTTCGCTTAAATTTCCATTATTATCAACTTTTACACAAAGAACTTACAGCAAAAGATATGTACCGTACCCGGTACGGAAGCTTCAGCTAGAGTGCCTGCCCTTCGAGACCCTTCGCTACGCGTCGGTCTCGCTTAAAAGTGACAATAAAATTTCAGACACAATCAATCCCCTTTAACCTGGAAGAAAATGAAATACATGGGCAACTATATGCCAAATGGAAATGGAGAATTCCTTCTGACTTGACGACAGAAAAATCGTGCCAAAACGCACGCACAAATTGATAATTTGGGACTTGACAGGCCTTGAACAAAAGTATTCTTGTTGATCGAAATAAACAATTCAACAAGCAAATTCGTATGAAATAAAATAAAATAATTTAATTCTTACAAACGAAAAAATATCAGAACGAAATTTAAGCAGAAGCCGGATGAGTATGCAGCATTTTTAAAATAACATTACAAATCATTCAATTGTTTAAATTTTCCAGTTACTAATTTCTCAGTTAGAAAAATCATTCGATTCTACCCATCATTAAACAATTATTTTATTCATAAATACAAACATATCATATCTTAAATTACTAAAAATAACTTCAGTGATGTCTTCCTACCGCAGCTAGCCAAATAAGATAACTCTGGCAAGCTACTTTACCATTTCTTTGGTACAGCATATCGTATTTCATTAATTTTATTTATATTTCAGACAATACCAAAAGTTCTTCAGTGTATTCGTAACGATTTAAATGTCCTACTATCTGTTTCAGTTACATATGCCGAAATTCTTGATGTAAATCAAGCTCGCAATAGATAGAATTTGTTTTTAAGTCTCTTTTTGCTTCTAACAGCTTTGAATTTCACTCATACCTTTATATACTTTTGTTTTTTTTTAAATCATGACAAATACACAGATTTGCAATAACACGCAGTTCATCTGCAATTTAATTTCGATAAGGAATTTTACAACAACAAAAATTAAGTTAATTAACTAAATAGCAGCATAATCGATTTGTTTACACGTTTACTGTTAGATTTTTTAAAGTTAGATTTATTACAGCATTTTATTAGATATATACATTAGATAAGTAAGCAAATCTTGACATTGATAGATAAGCCCTTGAAGTAAACTCTTTTAGTTGGGTTGATTCCTTTGGGTATTTAATTATAATTATCGAGGAAACTGTCATCCCTATAGTTAAGTGTAGACAAAGATTGCTTACAATTACTAGGAGAAAAGCAAATAATTTTCAAGAATGATCATCTTTTGAAAGTAACTAAAATAGTATGGTTACAACATCAAATAACTAGTACAATCCGAACAGTCCTCGTATCATTATGTAAAAGTAGATACATAAAGATGGTTTATCCTCATCAATGAGTAAACTACGCATTATGTTTTTTGAATTTTATCTTATAATAATTTATCAACATGTGCGATAATCTTTAATTTATAATTTCTTCTATGGGCTTGTATTAATGTAAACAAGTTGGTTAACAAATTTCAGTATCGATGTGTCAAAGATCTTAATGTAGCAATTAGTGGTTATATCGCTTTTTAAATTTGGACGCAAATAACAGACACAATACGTTTTAAAAACCTTAAAATGCCTTTGAAATTGATCTTTGGAATTTTAACCAGTCACTTCCGTTAACTCCAGATATAATGCACTAACTGTTTTAAAATATTCAAAAAACTATCAACATTTTTCAATTTTTCCTTACAAACCTTATCCAAAAGTTATATACTAAAGATTGTTTAAATATAATTTTACTAAAGATAGTACATTGTTTAAGACTAGTTTAACTAAGTTCATAGGTTAAACATCTCTATTTTATTCCTTTCTTTATAATTATCAATCACAAATTATTCTTATTACTTACATAGATCATTGATGTCAAATTTTTTCAATAACAAAAGTGTTGTATCCAAGTAATGTTAGTAGTTCAGCAAGTTGAATAGTGTTGCTGAGATAACATTTAACATTCCTTGGTGATATTTAATCGAGATTATTCCTATGAGAATTTCTGGCTGTAGCTATGGTCTGAAGTATCAAATTGATAATCACCAATCAAAAAATGTTTGCGTTGAAATACTGCAGAAATACGAAAACATATTATGAAATGAGCGTCTCTAGAAAGCAAAACTGAAGAGTTTACTTAAAGGTTACACATTGGTATTATTTAATCTGTTTTTTTACTACGAAGTTAGTTTACAATCAGAAATTAGTATCTAAAATTGTATAATCGTCTTTTAGCAAAACACTAAATCGCCTCATCAAAGATGATTGTCTTTAAGAAATTTTTTTATATTATAGTGAGGTCAGTTTTATAGATGATATAGTAGACATGAATAATGGTTATATACCATACCATCAATAGATCACAACAAAACTCCTGTACTCTAAACATGTTTGTTACCTTACCAAATAATTAACTAATTTGTGTTATTAGTGGAAATAATTACTATTGAGAAAAGCTACTTCTATAAATGAAACAAAAATACTGAAATAAAAACTTGAAGATTATATCAACCAATTTCTCGCATTTAAATTTTTATTGTTTTATCATTTTATCATTTATGGATTCTCCAAACTCGGCTTCGCAGTTACACAAATAATTAAAAGTAGTCTAAATTTTAAAACAAAATGCATTTAATTTTGGTTTTTTAACGTAACTGTCAGATAAGCTTGTTATTCAGTCTTTTCGTGGAAATTCGTTCTTGTCATGCTGTTTTTAATAATTGGGGATTTACCATACGTTTTATTTTTTAATATAAAAAGGAAAATTCAAAAAAAACCTCGAAAAACTATGAATAAACCCTTAGCAAAATAAAGATAATAATACTAATGGTGTATACTACTTGGCGTGCTTGAAGGCGCAGCTATTCAGGAGGCTCATGGCGAAAACAACCAAAACATGCAGTATGATTTAAAAGAATTACATACAATACGTATTTTACACAAGATACATTTTTTGTGAGGACCACCTGACATAATCTTGCAGGTGGGCGCAGTGATAGTTACGCCACTGATACTTTCAAAGATAATTAAAAATACCTCAAGAGCAAACGTATTTGAAAAAAAGTTTTATATCTGTCACAAATTTGTTGAATCGACGATTTACATACAATAGGTAGGTACTGAAATCTTACGACAGTTACCTACATTATCTGAAAGCTTACGCTAAGAGAAACCGCCACACAAGAAAATTCTTAAAAAAAAATTTTAGTATCCATGAAAATTGCATTTATCTATCTTTTCTTATTTGTCTGACTGCAAAAGTTTGTGTATTTTAAAAACTATTCCTCTTCAAATGAAGTGACTGCTTGTATACATTGCGAGCATAAGAACTGAACTCGATGCTATCATTAATGCTCAAAGATGCTAATGAGAAAACAGAAAACTTAAGATTCGTAACATAACTACAGTCTACAATAGGAGGGACCACAACGAGAATCAACAAACATGACGTGGATAAAATTTAAGACAGATATGCAGGACCGATTTGAAAGTATCATTTTCGATCCCCAATAAATTTTGGCAGTCAATTAAATCGTTGGTGCAATTGGCCCTTAGACCTGATATTTACATTATTGAATAGCTTGAGCCACAGGTTTATTTCTATGGATACAATTGTTGTCACAATTACATAGGTGTATACCTATGAAATGAGACTTTTTTTTCAATTTTAAACGTTTATTAACAAAAAATGGTTACAAATTTAATCTTCAAAATAATAGCCATCGCTAGCGACACATTTTACCCATCTCAGGCAATTTGTCAATGCCGCGCCAAAAAAATTGGCCGTCTTTGGCCGCAAACCAATCATCGAGCCATTTTTTGGCTTCTTCGTGAGAATTGAAGCGCTGCTCGGAAAGTGCGCGGCCCATCGATGCAAACAAATGATAATCGGAAGGCGCCAAGTCTGGTGAGTAAGCCGCATGCACCAGCGGTTCCCAATCGTACGTCTCCACCAATTCCCGGGTCGCTCTTGTTCGATGTGGTGGTGCATTGTCATCAAGAAAAATTACTTTGTGACGCCGATCGGCATATTCTGGGCGTTTTCGGTGTATAGCGCTGTTCAAATCGGCCAATTGTCGTTGGTAGCGTGCACCGTCAACTGTTTCACCTGGTTTTAATAGCTCGTACCAAATCATACCATGCTGATCCCAGAAAACACACAGCATTGCCTTGCGGCCGAAGCGATTTGGTTTGGCCGTTGATTTTGGCTTGTGGCCGGGCGGACCATACGATCGTTTACGCTTGGGATTGGAGAAATACACCCGTAACGATTCGATGCAAAAAAGACTTCCTTTTGAACCGGGAGAGCAGCATTTCACAAGTGGTTTTTCGGTTCTCTTGCTGCCTTTCAGTCAGTTCATGCGGCACCCATCTTCCGACCTTTAAAATCATGCCCATGTCTCAAACGTTTGCAAATGGTTTTTCGGGTCACTCCCAACTGCTCTGCCATCATTTCTTGCGTTTGACCATCATCTTCATTCAACAATGCTTGCAATTCGGTGTCCTCAAACTTTTTCGGTGGCCGGCCACGTTCCTCGTTCTCCACGCTAAAATCACCACTTCGGAATTTTTCAAACCACCTGAAGCACTGTGCTCTGCTTAGAGCATGTCCACCGTAAGCTTCTATAAGCATTTGATGAGCTTGAGAAGCGTTTTTCTTCAATTGATAACAGAAAATCAACGATGTCCGCAAATCGTAGTTTGAAGGCACGAAATTCGACATTTTTAAGAGCGAAAAAAATGCGTTGTTGTATGAAACATCACAAACAATGAATTGAATATTGTTGACAGATGACAGACGAAAAAAATAAGACATTTGGGACAGTTTAAAAATACTCCTAGCGACATCTGTGGTCTAATAGCTGAAAGTCTCATTTCATAGGTATACACCTGGTATATCCTCTGATAAAAGTTAATCAATGATGAAAATATTAGACCCTAGCCAATTAATCAAAACTACTTACAGTTGGGAAAAGATTGATAGTGATCTTTAACTATGCAAATTTATTTCTTTATGCAGTCTAGGAATTACATGCGGCTGGAATCTGACTATAGAAGATAGAACAGTTTAAACCCAACTTTGTTAGTCAATAAATAATCTACCAAATCACAAGTTCTTGAAAAGACGAAATTCAGTACATTTTGTACTACATCTCAGTACTTGTTTATAAACTCGATTCCGACAAACTTTTCTGTTTCTGCCTAATTTTATTTAAACCACGAATAAGGCAGGAGGTGGGAGTTTGCAAACCATGGGAACAATACCACAAAAGGCTCCTTAGAGCTACAACCAAATAAATTAAATTTGTCTAATCTTGCTCAGTGCAAAGCTGGCTTTACACTTACATATTCTTGGATAGAGAGATTGTCAATGTTTAAAACTAAATTGTAGAGTCACCTAAGCTAAGAGGCTAGGAATCACTGATCTAGACGACAATGTATGAAATGATAACATATAGGACAGGCGCGGGCAAACTTGGTCCTCGAACAAAACTGGATTGTATGCACATCACCGAAACACGTTTGAATAGTTGCTTGAAAGTTAGTTTCTACCAATAAATTTGCTTTCGTGCAAGCCGATTCAATCTGGAACCCAAGTTGGTCCTCCCCCGATCTAGGATATTATTTTTGTTAAAGCAAGTATTAATTATTAATTATTGAATTTGAGATGCTAAGAAAATGTAAAAGATTGCTAATCGCTTACCGTAGATGTTATCGTCGGACATTGTCGTCATTAGTAAGTGGAAAGTTCATAACCTTATTAAAGAAATCAGAAGACTTTTATCTAACGAGAATAATTCTGATTTAAATGTTTGGGTTTTCCTATTTGACAAAATTCCTACTAGTCTTCTGTGAAGGGTTCACAGAATCTTACTAAAAGAATATTGAGGGAATTTACGCTTTAAATAATTATTTTGACACTTTAGTAAGCTACCAAATACTCGCTAGCTGACCACAGACTGAAAGACTAATTTACATGAAAGTGTCATGACTCATCACATTCAGATAAACCAAACGCGATACGATTCTGAGTTTATTATGTACGGCTAAAAACTGTGCAAAATCAATTAGTAGGAAAAGAGCTTGGAAAGAATTTGAAATCAAAATCGCGCGTTTGATTTAAGTGGCGTATCCTAGAGTTCCAGAGAATTTTCTTAAACAACTGGCAGTGCAGCATTTTATCAATAGTATTCGCGATGTAGAAATCCAGTAAGTATTGAGACTTGGACGCTACGACAGGTTGAAAGACGTTCTCGAGCACCCTATAAAATTCAAAGTCGGATGAAAATATTGGTGGAATATTACAGATAGTCTAAGAACACTTATGGTAGAGAAGATAACCACGATGTTGACGGCAGACAAAAGCATATTAAGAAACTGTGTCACAATAACCAGCAGCGCTCAAAATATGAAAAAACTAGAAAAACTACAAGATTTGATTTTGTACAGAACATTGAGCAGCATTTAGGACACTTGTCCAGAAGAGCAAATTAGGAAAAGAGCAAAAAACTATTTCTTAAAGGACTTTGTTTTTAATTTCGACAATTAGAGATTTTCTAAATGTTTTATACGAATTATATTTTATCGTTATGTTTTTGTATTTTGCATGTATAATAAGATCTTAGTTCTATTATCAATGGAGTAGTTCCGTCTTTAAATATGTAGCATAAAAAATGGAGATTGAAGGGCAGCATAAGAAAAAGTTCTCAGGGTCGCATCTGCAATTGTTAATGACTACTGGGAATCCAAAGAAACTTAGAAACACCAAGAAAGCGACCTTGACTGATGTTTGATACTAGAATAGAAAAGAAGTGGTGTGACATTGGGCTTAATGGAAGTCACTGCAGATCCAAGATGGTCTCCTGAAGAAACTAAAAAGGAACTGAAATAAAAATGCAGTTAGTACTTTTGAAATAATGCTAATGATTATAATCTTAGTAAATAAATCAAAAGTAATAACTGATTACAAATGAAATAACAATAGAAAACATTCATTATATTCTAACTGGAAAATGATAAAATAATTATGTATTTAATTCAAATGTAAATAATTATAAGTTTAATTTATTTGGTCTTTTAAACTGTCTACCAAATCGAGATGTGGGTGGCTGTTGCGCTGGTTCGGCAGCACTTGGTGGTTCTGGTCGATGGGGCTGAATACTTGGTTGTGCAGGTGGACTGCTGAAATTTGCCCCATTTCCATGATTTTTCTTGTTGAACCTTGTATTTCTTCGGTATCCTGACCCTTTCGGCATTTGCACAATGACTGATCTCGGTTCGTCAGCTTTATCTACAATTGTGGCAGGAACCTATTCCTTGTGTTCTTTCCGTACCAATACTTTTTCACCTTGTTCATATCGAGGCATATTTTTCTTCCCTTTATCAGCATAATATTTCTCTTTGACTTTGATGTGCTGCAACTTGTCTGGAACATTTGCAATAATTTTAGAGAATAGCAGTTTATTATGAATGGGTAATAAGGTTTTGGTTCTACGAGACATTAGACGTTGTATTGGTGAACCAAGGGTTGGTCGAGGAGTATTGCGGTGATGTAGAAGGGCAAGTTGAACATCGGAACTTTCTTCTAAGCATTTATCTAGTAAAGTTTTGGCTTTTTGTACATAACGTTCTGCTAGACCATTGGATCTTGGGAAATGTGGGCTGGAAACTTTGTGTTCAAATTTCCATTTTTCAACGAAATCCTGACATTTCTCCGACACATACTGTTTTCCTCCATCAGTTCGTAAGATATCAGGGATTCCAAATGTAGCAAACCAATGTTTCATAGCTCGAATTACTGATTTGCTGGTGATATTTGATAATTGAACAAAATCAAAGTATCCTGAGTATGCATCAGCTATTATTAAATAATCTTGATTTTTAAGGTGACTATATCGGATGCCACGTTCAGGGCATTCTTGAAGTAATAATTGGTCTTGTGGGTTGTCTTTCTGCTTTTTTGCACAGGTTTTGCAATTTTGTACCGATTTAACTATATCTTCTGTCATCTTTGGCCAAAAGACACTGTCTCTAGCTAATCGTAAGGTAGCTTGTATGCCTTTGTGGCTTAGATGGCAACATTTTAATATAAGCTGTCGTAGCTTTGGTGGTATGAGTATTCTATCATTTTTAAATATGATATCATCATAAGTGGCCAATATTTTTTAGATGATCTGATAATTCATGGATCTCATCGGGCCAACTAGATAATATTTGCTGCTTTAGGTCAGCTAGTTCTTGATTTGTGTTGGTTTCATATTTTAATTAAACAGTTCTTGCCTTGCTCATCGGCAAAATTATACATACCTCGAATGAGTCTTCTTGAACACTGTCTTGTACATTTTGTTCACAATCTCTGCTTAATGTGTCAGCTATATATAACGTTGTGCTTTTTTTGTACACAATCTGTGGATGGTAGGGTAATACTTCGTATAATATACGTTGTAGCCTCGGTGGGGCTTCTGTCAATGATTTTTTGAAAATTGTTTCTAGAGACTTGTAATCCGACTTAATCGTCAAATCTCTATTTCCTCATATATAGACATGGAACTTTTTACAAGCTAATAGTATGGCCAAAGCCTCTTTTTCGATTTGACTATAGTTGATCTGGGTTTTGGTTAGCGATTTTGAACAATACGCTATGGGGTGGCCATTTTGGAGTAATGCTCCTCCACATGCAACACTACTTGCATCTACTGCCAACGTACTTGGAGAGTTTGGATTGAAATAACCTAAGACAGGATGGTTTTTAATGCTATTTCAGGTTTATGAATGCCTGTTCTTGTTCGTGTTCCCACGTCCACTCTGTATCTTTTTCTAAAAGGATCTGCAGAGGGGCTGACAGGTCGGCAAGGTTTTTTATAAATTTAGCTAAATATGTTAATAAACCAAGGAATCTTTGTAATTCTTTAACATTTTCGGGTCGCTTAATTCTAGTAATAGTTTCTATTTTGTCTGGATCTGGCAAAATTGAATCTGATGTTTATATATGTCCTAAGAATTTCTCAGGATTCAGTTTTAACCCAGCTGTTTTGAGTTCTTTAAATACTTTTTGTGTGAGTTTTTCAAGCTCTGCCTTGGTTTTCGCATGAATTAGGATATCATCCATCGATGATTCTACACCTTTTATTCCTTGTAATAACGAGCACATTATTTATTGGAATATTTCAGGCGCTGATGCTAAGCCAAATGGCAGGCGTAAGCAAGAGTACCTTCCAAATGAATTGGCAAAAGTTAAATATTTTGAAATTCTTTTGCTTACTTTAACCTGTCAAAATCCTTTTTTGCAATCCAAAATTGAAAAATATTGTGAACCATTTATTCTGGCTGCTATTTCTTCTAATGTAGTCAGAGGGTAGTGTCGGCGTTTTAAGTTTCTGTTTATTGCTGAAGGATCGATACACAATCGTATTTTATTATTTCTTCGAACTACAACCGTTGGTGATACTGCTGGAGTAGGTTCATTGACTGGTTTAATTACACCTTGGCGTGTCGTACTATTTAATTCTTTTTTTGCTTCAACCCTTAGGGAATGCCCATTTAGCCCATACTTACCCAAGTGTTGCCAGCAGATGCTCGCCCATTAAAATAATCTTGGCGTGAGGTCCTGGAACTGTTTGGTTCTTGATGATAATGCATATAACGTCACCTTTTTCTTAATATGATCAACGTTAGACGAGCATGTTTTAGACGGCGCTTCGTATGCACCTACCACACACGCCTTGAATTGGTCTTTAAAGTGGGCAAATCTGATCTAATATTCAGGCAGTTTTTAAAACAATCTGCTTACTTAGAACTAGAACTGTTTTTGACTAAGTATTTCAAAATTCTTAGGAGAGAAAAGAAGTAAGATCTGTTTGAGTTTTAGGTTAGAATGCAATCAGTCTTTTAGTGCTGGAACAGAAAATTTGCATCGGACTTGAGTTCTTATTTTGTATGACAAGACAATAAACTGAATCATTCGTAATTGGGTAAGCAGAAATATTGAAATTCTAGGAAGATTACACAGGAGGGTAAAAGGAAAAATGTAAATGAACAATACTAAGAACGTTATTTTTAATTATCTTCGGTAACTTTATTTAGGAGCAAGATTTTGTAAATGGCCAGCTTATTGTAAAATCAGGGAGAATTCGCTAGGAATCAGACTTATTTATCTTTTCCAGCGTCGCGTACGATTTTAAAGAGCATCTAGTTATACATATCAATCACTGTTACCACTCAGGATAGATCGCAATACTAATTAGTTAAATTTATTAATTTAATAGCGTTGCGAAAGTGTCATCTACTCTACTTATATAAAACATTAAAAGACGATCGTTTAATACTGATAAGTTAGTGATTCATTATCTTGTCCAAAATTTTTGAGAATGTCAGTGTTACAAAATGGCAAAATGTCTGTCACGTAATTGTTAATTTGATTGCGTTTTAATTTCAGGATACTACAAGAAATAATGCTCGTTAAAACTATACATTCAATAAAAATGAATAATTAGCAATTGCATAATTAATTGAACATTTTAATCTCGAGGTCATAAACTTAAAACGATTTTCTCGAGGTTTTATTATTCTTCACTGAAAGTAATGCTGTAGCATAGAACGATAAAAAAATTACTGTATACTAATTAAGAAAATTAATAATATACATATCTACTAAAAGTAGATAGCAAGAAGTATACATATTTATGTTATCAATTCTGCAACCCGAAATTCACGTATGATAAAAGTATAACACGAGCCAAAACATTAGATACGATAGTAGTCATTCTGTTCATTTGCGCAATTGATTGATTATTATTATATAGCAAATATAACTTCTCTGAAGACTTGTAGGACATAAACAATCAGTTAATCAATCAATCAATCAAGGAAAAAGTGCGTAGAACTACCTCATATTTTCAGTAATTTTAAACAAGCTCCAATATAATTATCAATATTTATTAGTTACTGATATGTTGCGTAAGGCACAACAGTTTTGTTATTAATAAACCAATTTTACGTAAATTTTATTATCTGAGTCATCGACCCATCTGTATAATGTCAATATCATGGCTGTTTCTCAACCTTGACATTGCATAAATTTCTCAATAAACTAATTTAAATAATACCAACGACACAAAATTAGGAAATTAATTTTTGCGTCTTGTTATTGCAGGAATTTTAAAATCGTCTGATGTAATTTTGTGTCTCGTATTCTAAGCCAAAGTTTAAATTACTATGAAATAATAGTAATTCGTTGACTCAGCTTAGATAATAAAAACCAATAAATTTTTATTAAAAATTTCCTGAGTTGCGAGTTGCATCATAAAATCTAATGAAAATTTTTGGTAAATTACAGCACTTAATTTCCAGCCGTAGTTTCTGTTGTAATTTCTCAGTTATTTTACGTATCTATACATACTACCTACTAACTACGTGCCTTATTTTTGATACAAACTGTTTTGTTTGATAATTCTATAACAGCTAGCAAACTTTTTTAAGTTCAATTATAAAAGTTTTCATTGAAATTTCAAATGAATTATAACAGAAATACTCAGCTCAATATTTGCATTTTTTTCCATTAACGAATTAAAAGAGATATAAAATATCTAAATAAAAACATTATAAACTAAATTGAATAACAGATAAGCGCGCTTCGATGGAGGTGTAAATAATGTGTTTCGTAATCAAGAATATTTGCGGAATTTGTTTTAAATATTAATTTTTCCGTTGAATGCAAAACAAATGAACTTATTTGTTATTTGTTTATAGATCGATGACATACTGTTCTGAATTACGTAGGCATATTTACAAAAACAAATAATATGCACGCGACATTCCTATTAAAATTTAATTAGAAAAAATGAACAGAAAATGAAGAATTTACTATAGAATGACGCATCACACGACAGTAAGTTACAGCAATTTGTTTTGCTAAATACAGTGTATATTTAAAAATGAGGCAAGAATTCTCAGAATCTTCTAAAACAGTATATATCCTCCGTTTCAAGAGCATCAAATAACAAACATGAACCATCGTATAACAATAACCAAAAAGTTTCTTGTCCTCATCTTTTAAATCAAAAATTCCCGTTTACTAGATTATTAAATGAAGAATCTCTTATGTTATTATCTGAAAAATGCAAAATAATTATTTTGAAAAGAATCTACAAATTTATTTATATAGGTAGATTCCATAACGGCTTTTCTTTCAAAGGAAACATACGGTACGAGAAATTAAATGAATAACAGTAAACACAATAAAATGAGGTTTATTTTCGAAAGTTTCTCTAAAGTTTATAAATACATAGTTAAGTACTTGAGGTAATAATGTTTCATAACAATTTCCATAAAACATACATTAGTATCAAATGATAGAAAACTATTCTGCATCAAGACATCAAAACTGAAAGATGAGACGTGAATGCAGTCATTCACCACTCAGGCATAAAACATCGTCGGTATCTTGATCTTTCGTGCCTTCCGGAAATTGTGCACAATCTAAATGCGATGGCCATTCAAAACCAAACTTACTCATGATTCCTTCGCATCCTGATTTGGCAGAAAGACATAAAGGCCTGCACGGCGGAATTGGTTGTTCCGAATCACTGCAGACCGGAACGTAAACATAACATAAAAACAGTTTTAAAGTTGGGCTGCAATTCACCTTAACTAGGGGGAAAAATTGGTGAACTTCAAGACCAGCTTCATCTTGTTTTATATGGTTCAGCATATTAGGCATTCTTGTTGTATTATACGAAAGATCAATACAGAAAGGCACTGTAATTTGTTCGCATTGATCTAATTGAGATGTATCATCTGTTTTTGCCACTTCAATAACGTATCCATCACTGATATAACACAGAAATGCAAAAAGAATAATTCCCGCAAACATTTTACGCTGCATGAACAATAATATTATCTGCGTGTGTTCTGTTCTACCGTTACAACTTAAATAATAGTATTAAACGATCTTAGGCACAAATAGTAAAATTAATAGACGTCCAGGTGGTTAAAATAAACTATGACGATCGCGGTTTTTACAAAGTATTTTAAGCGTCCCGTGAAACTTTTAATAGAACGATTGGTATTATTATTAAAAGATAAATCCAAGATTCAATGACCGAGACACAAATAACACTAATAATTCTTACTTAATTAATACAAATCATACCACAATTTTTATTCTATTCTAGTTTTGATGTTCTTGTGTTCAAACAAATCTATTATGCCACAAAGAACCTTCAAAATACAGAGTGTCCCGAAATAACACCGACAACGCTTAACCATTGAAACAAAGTTAGGTAAAAAGTTTCTCGTTTTGAGTTATAAGCTGTCAAAGCCAACACAATGTTTTCTTAATGTTTTAACTGCGTCTCACTGAATCTATCGATCGTAATGAAATTTGGTATGTTGGCTTGTGGAGTTAAAATAATTCGGGTCGACCTTATCAGTAAGAAAAAATTGTGTTGGCTTATAACTCAAAAACAAGAAACTTTTTACCTGACGTTTTTTCGATGAATCCTCGTCATTTGTTCCCCAGAATCAGTGGTTAAGCGTTTTCGGTGTTATTTCGAGACACCCTGTACACTTATTTTTCTACTTGATGCTCGACCAAAATATTAAAAGCTTTCTCTTCGTGCGACATTTGTCCAAAGTATTTATTATTTGTGAAACCGGAAAAGAATACATCAACATCAATTTGAATCCATTGGATAAGTTAGTTTAACTGTTCGAAGTTCACCCTTTGACATTCTACCTCATACTATTAAGTAACTTCAACCTTAAAACTATCTCCGACATATAGTGCAACTTAATCATAAATTATTAATTGTTGAAAAAAGAAACTAGATGAATTAAGGGATGTTTATAATTAACTGTCACAGTTTTCCAATATCTTGAACTTCTTGCGCCAGAACTACTATACTATAGCTTCTACTCGATTTTTTAAGAAACGTAGAGAGGATAATGGAAGGTAAAACCCGACCTTAAGCCACCGGTTGTGGTGTGTTGGAGAACGAAGCACGACCATTCCTGCAAACAAAGGCAACCCCGCTCGGTAATCATCGCAGGTGACCACCCCCGTTTCTATTTCAAGAGGGTTAAAAGAAGATGAGGTGATGCTGAAGGCGTTAACCCCGGCTAAAGCCACAAAGTTAATTAAGTTAATTAGACACAAACACTAAATTTGTAAACTAGATTTTAACAAATTTTCAGAGAAGTAGGAATACACTAAATTTACTTCCAACTGGTTTAAATTAAATAACACGGTGTAGCTGTGATAGTGGAATAACTAAAACGCTGATCTACAGTTTTCATTTCGAATATAATAATCTTGACCGGCATTCAGACATGGTTTCTGGTCACTAAGGTTTAAAGTGCTGATACCGAACAGATCTGGCGTTCATCATATCAAAGAAGTAGTATTTTGCTTTCTAAATGGTCTGTAAAATTAGTGTTAAAATCGAAAAGTTTAACTCCTTGCATGTTTGGTTTCGTGACGGTTAACACAGCGACGATTAGCTGTGGTTCACCTAAAAATAAAGCGATTACAAGAAAAGGGCAGTAGGAAGCCTCAGCTGCTATTCTAAATGTAAATGAGTTTGGTTATAACAAAATAAGGTAAATCGGTGTCGCGATTGAGACTGGAATCAAATAGGAGCAAAAATGGGTTAGGCTGGACTAGTTGCACTATTTCAATTCTTGATTTGCCAAATTTGACAATATTTGGCTTCATTATTACGTGATTGATGATTTAGACATTTGTGTCTATTATCGGCTTTATTGACAGTATCGTTTATTTTTCCTTCTTAATAAATAATATTATACATTCTATATATTATTAAAGATTAAGATTTTTTTTACTAAAACTTCACCTTTGAATTGTTTCGGAAGTATAATTTTCCTATTTAAAATAAATAAACATAAATATCATTGTGTATACGGTCTTGATAAATATAAACTTATTCCGAGAAATTGTTTATACTTTGTACTGACCTGAAAAATAAACAACCTCTGACGTACAAATTTATAACTGATTAGAAAATATGAAAAAAGTTATGTTTCTAAATGTACATAAAATATTTATTTTATCAGTATATAGTTAATTACGATAGTATATATCCGGTATTACTTATTTTTAGCAGATGTAATTTCTGAGATAACACCTGATTTTTCCAAATTCATTTCAAACGTCCTTAGTTAGGGAAAAATAAACTTGATCTTGTGTATAAATAAGTATTACACTATTCATTCTTTCTGAAAGATAATACCATACGATCGAAAGAAAATGAAATCGAAGCGAGTCATGACCCGTACTATGTAATAGTGTTCTTCGCAAATATCTCCAGTCAACGAAGGAGTTATAGAGGACATGGAATGGGGGAGAATTTTTCTCTTGTCCGTCGAAGTTGTTCTTCTAACTCCTCAGTCTTATGTTTTCGGAAAAGTCGTCAGACAGGGAGTTGTAGAGCATTACATTTCCTTCAGAAATATGTATATTTACTAATTTATCTTCGACAGGTCAGAAGTTACAGCAATTTGAAATTTTCGGATAAATCTCGTGATTTCTCAAAGAAACTATACTTTCGTTATTATTGTTATTTATGTATTAAGAAACTGCAATTTGTCTAGGCTAGGTAAGATTTTTCTTAAATTCCAGTTCTTTAGACAGTCTTGTAGGAAATTTAATCACCTTTTATTTTGTTGGGAATACATTTTACCGTACGACGCACCGTTTCCGAGTTATAAGCAAGAAACCAAAAACAGGGACCTTTCCACCCCCCTCCCCCCTGAAGCGGCAGGGCTAGGGACGGGGACTTTTAGTATATTTGCCTCCTAACTACCCCCAACACATTCCTCAAAAGAAAAATTCTCCCCCATTCCAAGTCCTCTACAATCCGCTTTTGGGCATTCATTGACTGAATATATTGCTTTATTCAGATTTTAATTTATAATTGGCATTTTAAAATATCAAACTGAATTTGAATACTGGTTTAACCTAATAATTCACGACTATCAACCGCTATCTATTCACTTATCAGCGTTGTTGTATGATACTGGTCATGGCCTACTTCGACTTCGTTATTTTTTGATCGCACGGTACATTTTCAGAATCGGTCCGAGTTTCAGGGGAATAACAGAAAGCATTTTGCAGCTTTCTTTCATAAACTACTTGTTGTTGTGTTAAACAGACTTTTGTTATAACACAGTCGTTCTCTCTGGCAAGTATTTTTACTTTCCCTATAAGACGCCAATGATATGTAATACACCATCGCTCATATAAGTTTCTAGATTTCGTGAGTCCTTGTAGTAAGTATGTTTTTTGTATAACATAACGTAAACTGGTAAGATGGCAGAAACTTAAAACTAGAAAACTAACAGTCAAAGCAACATCGGCAGTTCATCACATTTCTTTTACTAATCTTATATTTGATCGATAAAAGGCTAAGCGTGAGTTGCATCAGCAAACAATTTCAGCGTTTATTACCGGAGGCACCTATCTTACACTGGTAGTGAATTGTACATTTAGTCACAACTGCAAGCAATAAGCTGGTTTTCGATGTACCGTCTTACCCGGAAATACAATTGATTGTTAAGATATTTCTTTCTGCATATAGAGTGTCAGTTTGAAAAGCTACAATTTCTGTATGTCAGTAACTAAAAGAAAATATCAAAATCGCTAGAAACCGTTATGGTAACATAAAAAAAAATCAGAATGATGTAATAATGACACCCCTTTAATCCCTAGCCACCCCAACTAGATAGTCTTAAATGGTAATCCTCTACTTGTTAATTATTAAGTAACGGTAATTGCTTTATGTTTTGGTAACTGTATGTCCATCTGTTCGTCCCATAACACCAATACAATTTAACTGATTTTGCCCAAACTTGGAACATAGGTTCCTTGGATCCTGAGGTTGTGCAAGACACATTTGGTTTCTATCCAGCGTAGTCCCTAAGGGTTCATAAAATCAAACATAACTACAACACCATTCAATCATTTTATCGTACAGAAATGGTATTTTGATCGCTGGTAGTGGACAACTGAAGACTCTTCAATGATTTAGGTACCTGCAACGGTCTTTCGTTCCTTCTTAATATGTTCTGTGTCTAAAGGCCTGGTGATCAATGGTTCAGGTACTGGCGATGATCTTTCGTTTCTTCCTAACATTTTCTTGGTCTGAGGGCCTGGCGATCGTACAGACATGGAACTTTAGTCGTTGGTAGTAGACGATTAAAGATTTTTTGATAGTTCAGGTACTGGCAATTGTAATATATTCTGAGCCTCAGGCCCTGGTGATAATGCAGACATAGAAATCTTTCCTTGGGGAAGGACGGTTAAGTATGTTGGCTAGGTTCATTGAGAGGCAGGAAGTGAAACGGATGTGTTAGCTAGTTTGTGTTGGCGCTTGTCTCATTTGGATCTGTCAAATGGTGATTGCTGAACTCTTTGAAATGCTGTGATTACATCACGGTACTCTACCGCTGCTTTTGTATATGCGTTTAGAATGGTTTATTTAATCATATTACAAGTATACTCGGATAAGCTCAACAATGACTTTTAAAATTCATTCTACTCGCTAATTTTGCTAAAAGCTCTAAAAAGGTATCCCAGAAGAAACAAAAAAGCAATGGGGAATTATTTTTCATCACAAAGGAGGTGTTTCTATTTGTGAAACGGTTGCCAAAGTAAAATATAATAAATCTTAGGTTGTACGAGTTATCACTGATAACATCAGAAAGGATGCTGAAACAAGAAAAGTTAATGAGAGACCGAGTGGTGGTCGATTAAATAAAATATCAGTTCGAAATAATGCTGTCCTAAGAAGAACAACAAGAGCCTGGCAAAAGTCTTAATTCCATTGAGTTAACTAGGACTACTTGGTTGTAGTCTAAGAGAGTGGTAAAGACCATGGAAGACGCCACCTTTAAAGTGAAGAAGCTTTTATCTGCAGGAGGGTAAAGAACATAAAAACTAGACCTCAGAGCAGTGACAGAAGGTGCTATTCAGTGAAAAATTGACTTTTACTATCAGCAATCGTGCCTCAAATACGTATGCTAGAATATTTACTAGATGGAAATATTTGCCAAAATGTGTACTTCCTACAAGTAAGTATTCAATTGCTGTCATGGTATGGAATTGCATCTCTGCCCAAGAAGTTGATGGGCTACATATCGTATCTACAATGATAAATGTCACAAAGTACCTTGAAGTACTGCAGAATAAGATTTTACTTAAAGGGAAAAACGGGTTTGGAGAAAATTTTATTTTCAGAACGACAATACACTATATACGTAGTTCAATCTTAAATGATCACCAATAAAATTATCAGAATGAACTGATTAGCGCAATCCCATAATATCAGTTTCATAGAAAACTTATGGTAAAGGATAAGATAGGATGGGATCATGTCTAAAAAGAAATCCACAACAAAAACGAAATTAGACAATTTTTTAGTTCAAGCTTGGTATGGCTGTATTTCGAAGAAGGAGTTAGGAAAACTGTTAGATTTCGTGCCAAAAAGATGCGAATTGGTTATCAAGAACATGTTATTAATGGTTTCAAGTGAAGTAATAGAAATATTGTGTAATTTTAAAGTTTCTTTCCTTTTTCACTTTATCTGTGTAATCGTGCAATTAGGAATAAATTTCTTTCCCATTATTTTTTTTTAGTCATAAATGTCAAACTGTCATCCAGCCCTACCTCTTATCACAGTGAACTAAAATACGAAATACGACTATACGATTAAGAGAAATAGTATAATTCGGAAAAACTGAAATAGTTAACGTGCTTTTTCTCATGTAATATCCAAAGAATGCAATAAATTAACCTTACAAAAGAGATTTTAGAACAGACGAAAGATTTACTAGGATTGTAAAAGGTTTATCTTCTTATGATAATAACTCATCAAGATTTGTTTATGTAGTTAACCCGTTAACACGATTATCCATAATTTTCTCTAAAAACTTGGTATTGGGTTTGAAATAAGTTCATCACGTGCGAAACCGAAAGCGTTTAAACATTATTTCCTTTTATTAATTATATTAACTTCAGGTTTCAAAAGGTTTATTTCTCTTAATGTTCGTTATAATTTTAATTGTTAGACATTCTGCGTACGAAACAAGTAAATAAACAATGTAGAATAAAACATTGAACTACATTTATTATAGGTAAATACCATAAAATTAATGTCATGTGCAATTTAGAATTTAAAACTTATAAAACTAGGCACCAAAAAATGTTAAGACAAATAACAAATTTATGTTTTTATGATAACGTAAGTATGAACATTTTGTTGAACAACCCGCATAATAAAAAGAAAACACAATTGTTTGTAATGTTGTTAGACCGATTTGATACACATTTATATGCGTTTTCATTTGAAACAGCCGTTAATTAATAAATATATTAAAAGTGAACGACCTTTGTTTATTGTATGTACTTATGTTTTTAGTGTCTAATGATGCCGACCTAGAAAAACAATAGCATAATAAAAATTGACATGTAATACCAGTACTCCGTCAGGATTTCCACATATTTTTTGTTTTGCTATTTGTGCATTGTTCTTTGTAATTCGTAAGATCCCTGTTTGGAGAAGATTATTTAAAAGCAAACGTTTGATTGTAATCGTAATGGGAAATACCTTCAATGAGAAAAACAAAATGTTTAAAACAAAAACATTCCCAGAAGGCTATGAAAAGCTAGAGCTTGCGCTTTTAGAGTATTATGCCCAGAATAATCAAGAATCTGGCTATAGTTTGAGGAGAGAAATTGTTTTCAGGGATACTTAGTTGGGGATAACTTGGGTGGACATCCTTTTTCAAGTTGATTCCGATTGTTTAGCACACATACAATTAGAGAAGGTTCATTTTCTTTCTTTGATACACTTTAAACAATTACATACTCCAATAAAGGTATTGAGATTCTTCTTCAAGTTTCTTCCTATCATCAAATTATCTTCTATTCATATCACTTTTAAACCAAATTCACAGAGGTCTAAGCCAACAAACGTATTGCTAAAGGTATGCCTCGTAATAAGATCCGAACAAATGTTTCTTGGCGTGTCGACTTGTAGATGGCAAATATTCAATTTTCCTTTCCATAACTTGTTTTATGCAATGAATTTCTTACCAGTTTTCAAAGATTTGTTGACAGTGGACAACAACCATTACAACAGTTTCCGCACTGCAATAATTTTCTAAGGCCCCAATTTTTTAGAAATTTGGTCCGTTGCAATAGACAAAGCCTCAGTGCAGAAACAAGGTATAAAGAAAAACAACAAAGATATCAAGCATCATCTACAAGGACATGCTACTAGCATTTGGTTAATACAATACCAAACATTGGTCTTACGTGGAAATTCGACAGGAAAAATGTAAATAGTTCAGTTCACCGTATGGTGCAAATAGTGCAAACTCGTGTAAGCACATGACATGTATGAGCTCTTTCGGTATGAGGACATTCCAACTGGGCACTTGCTAAAGATTATCAAGGAACAAACTGATATTGAAACAGTCCTTTGCCAGTATAGTGATACATATCTATGTTTTTTTATCTCGCACCATACTTCCACAGATGGCTTTATGAAAAAATATATTTTTAAAAATTTATTAAAGAGTAAGCTATAGCTTCTAAAAAAATATTCAAATTACGGTTCAATTATTTCTGTCATTGCTTGTAGAAATATTGTCGCAATCGGTCGCAAAAATGTGTCATAACAAAGAAAAAACAGACATAACTCTTATTTTGAGGGAGGCTAGAAAAAATTATGATTTAGCCATGAGGCTGTACAGAGACCGCTACCCCAATAGAAGAAGCCCAGTACATACTGCTTTCACGCAGTTGAAAAGAATTTAAGAGCATGAAACTTTTATTAAACTAAAAGTTAAACCTCGACAAGCAACAGGCGAGGTTAATGAAGTCACTGTATTGGCAGAAATTGCTGCGAATCCTCACACAAGCCATAGAGCTACTGCAGGAACGGTAAAAATTAGTCAGAACTCAGTTTGCAACATTTTAAAAGCAAACGTATTTCATTACATTAGTACAGCAAAAACATATTTCTCATTCGCATCATTTTAGGTTAGTGCAGTACATAACCGAGAAAGATTACGCTCGACGTACACATTTTGTCAGTTTATTCAAAGAGAATCAATACGAAACCAGGACTTTTTAAAGCTAGTACTGTTCTCAGATGAAACTAGGTTTAGTAGTAATAACGCATAATTGTCATTATTATTCTCAAGACTGCCTAATATAATCTTGCGTTACAATATATTGAATTTAATTTAACTAAGACGCTTTTGGTCTTAGGCCGGCTAGACTCAGTAGGTGGCCTTGAGCAAGAATAATGAAGTTGTGCATTCAATAAAACGCCAAAAAAATATTTAATACATATATTGAAGAAATCGATCAAGATAGGCGCCAATGTTTTTATAAAAACACACAAAAATAATCTACAAAGATTTGATAAGATATCCGCCTATCACCAATTATTAGAGAATAATATTTAAATTTAATAACAAAGTTAAACGATTTCCAAATAATAATAATTTTCAAAGACATCCATAAAATGCTTAATCTCAATCTCTAAAAGAAATACCATTTAATGAAGTTCAAAACTTATCACTCAATACATTCTAGTATCTATACTATCGAATTGTAATAAAATATTGAAAAATCAAGAATGCAAATAAAATATCAAAAAGCAGAAAATTTCATAATTATACAATAAATCAAAGAAATCTTTAAACAAGTAACTTATAAAACGTTACCACGAGGATACTATCTCTGAAGTTACAGCACTGCACTTTCAGGGCGGGATGAATCTGTAACAAACCTACGCCAAACAACCCCTCTCAACCTATGCTTCCTAAGTTTTTTGGAACAAGAGCAATATAATAAGAAAATTTTGAATCATAAATAATACAAAAAAAATTTTATAAGAATGAAGGAAGGTAAATAATAAATAATAATAAGTTCCCAAACGAATCGAAGATATTATGTGCCGAACTAGATGTCTCGATCTGGAGTACAATGAAATTTGATTACTGTGCAGATTTGAACTAAAATGAGGCTAGCTCAACCCTCCACGACCATTCAAAAAAATTTTCTCGATGCGAGAAGGAATTCTCCAATTGTTAAAAAAACTAAGAAATTTGCAGGTGTGTTAACAAGATAAAGGAAAACAATATCTCCCATAAGACCTACTAAAAAAAACAAGGCAAACCATTTACCCTCATTTGATTGAGGCTTGTCACAAAACTCAAGGAATTCTAGCACCCCTGGACACAATAGCATCAACTAATGCGCCTATATAAAGTTTTCCGCTGTACTAAATCTTTCCCTGAGCGAAGGGAAACTAAAACCCTTCCTGTGCGAACTATATTACATTTTAAATGCTCAAAAAAAGACTTTAGAATGAGAATTCCTGATAATATAACAACCTGACCAAGCAGGAATATAAGGTGAAAAAATTGATAAGTTCCAACAGCCCAACAAGGACGTAATTATAAATTACAATTTAAATTCATTTCACAGGTAAGTAACAATGTGCCACAAGGTAGGTCCAAAGTCATCCCCAATACTGTAAACCCAGAGGTAGTCTCGGACAACGTCGAAATGTGTGACATTTTCCTCAATTCCTAGGTAAATAAAAACAGCAACCAAGAAATAATATTTGTTTATTGTAGCACTTTCAAATCAATATTTCATGTTTAACATCAGGACTGTTAGATTGCTGAGCTTTGTAATACCTCGCATGGCATTTTTTAATTTTGTAAATTATTAATACGGAAAATTTAGAAATATATTTTTAATCAATAAGAACTAAAGTTAAAACAGTAGATTAACTGAAAATTAAAAAAATAAGTGTGGAAACTTTTTTCTTATCATATGTACGTCAGAGCACTATCCAAATTTTTCTAAAAATACAATAATCGCATGATAACTAAAAGCAATAATATAGATTCTTCATAAACTCTAATAATAATTATTATTCAGGGAAACGCTTGTAAATGTGTATTTTTTATTAAAGATGTTTCTTTTAGACACTAAACTTTTTTTTTGCAGTCCCTTATTGTTAGTAGATTTTCTTCTTTTATTTGAAAAGAGTGGCGACTGCAAGAATAACAAATTTTTCGCTTGATTTAGTGACACTTAGAATTAAAGAGTACCGTTTTATCCTTTCAACTCTCACATTCCAGTTAATGTTGTTACTTATTTGCTCGAAAATTCTTACTTTTAAATCGCAACATTAGAATCAACTGTAAGAAGAAGAGTGTTTGATTGTGGATGCTTGTTTCCGAAAAGCAAAGATGCTTTCGTCTGCAGTGGGCTAGAAAACATAGAAGCTGAACCACAGAGCAGTGGCAAGAAATACTCTTCAGTAATGAATCAACTTTTAATATCAACAGTTATGCGGGAAATACCTATGTTATAAGATTTCATGAAGAAGAATATTCGGAAAAACGCGTACTTCCTGCAATTAAGTATCTAAGTACTGTCATGGTGTGGAATTGGATGTTTACCCAAGGCTTTCATCGTCTACATATTGTATGTGAGATAAAGAATGCTACAAAGTATCTGGAAGTGTTGAAGAATAAGATATTTCCTAATGAGAAATACTTGTTTGGAGAAGAAGATTTACTATAGGGTAAAAGTAATTCAATTCTGGATAACCACCAATAAAATTGAGAGAATGAAGTGACCAGCACAATCCACTAATCTCAGTCCCAGGATGCAGCAAACATCATATCTAAAAAGCCGCAACAAAAACAAATTATTCGAGTTTTTAGTTCAAGCTTGGTATCGCTATATTTCAAAGTAGAAGTTAGGAGAATTGGTGAATCCTATATCGAAGAGATGCGAGATTTTTCTACAAGTGAAAGACTTAAACACTTAGCTGGTTCAGAGCACCCAAGCAAGAATTAGTAAGTATACCTGCATTTTAAGACTTTTCGGCCACGCCCCGTATTACAGTACTGGTCTAGTAAACACAATATATTTTTTAGTCGCCTTAAGAAATTCTGCTATAGGCGCCAAACACCCTAGTACCGGTGCTGGATTTTAAAATTTTTGTCAAGATCGACATTGACGTCACGCCCTTTAGCTAGCTTTTTCTGAGTTAGGCAGCTAAAAAACTCTCTCTCTCTGAATTTACTTATTTGGTTGAAAGTGAAGCAAAAACGAAAAGTATGGCAGGAATCTAAAAAATCAGTTCAAGATCTTAAACATCAAAAAAGAGATTTTGCTGATTTTTGAAAAACTTGAGAAATCGACTTTACCTATCGTTTAAACACATAAAAATCTCTAATACTTGAAAAAATCTTCGTTCTTTAATAATATCATGTTTTGGATAGTGACTCTGCATGGTGATGTCGTAATGAAAAAGTAGAAAGTGTTTAAGTTTACGTTTTTACTCAAATATTTTTTTAGCGGCTGTTATCCGTGGTGGCTTTCACAGATAGAGACTTAGATCGTAACTACAGTTATAACGATTTTACAATTCCAGATAAATGTGACTTTTTGCATTTCTTTCAAGACAAATTACCAATAATTTAATAGATTGTTGTTCGTCTTAAACCACTTTGTTCTCATTCTGACTGTTTCATGAAAGAAAGACTTCAATGTGCGGCTTTTGAACTACCATAGAAAATCAGTCATTGATGACGAGCACGAACTTTCCGACATAGAGCACAAACAGACAATCAAGGGCCTTTTCTATTTAAATATAAAATATATTCAGATTGCCGACTTTCTCACCATTAGTTACAGTACAACTTGAATTGCCTTTGGATCTTTGAAATCTACTTTCATATAACTCATTGGTGACATTTGCTTTTTCATCATCTTTAGCATGCTCGAAAACATATTCAAGAAGAACCCTACTACGGACAAACTGACGTCTATTTTTGGAGACCCATAGGGTCAAATTTCCAGAGACTCTAAAAGTCATCTCTTGTCTGCTTAATGACTCCATTGTTGATTTCCCGAATAGGACGGAAGAATTTCCCGCAGCTGTAACAAAATTGTTTGGCCTTTGACTTAGGACACGCGAAAAACATCTTGTTATGTTGTAGAGACTTCTTGGGCTCTTTAGAAAATTCCAAGGTAACTAATTCCTGAGCAAAAGATACTTTGATAGAAGCGTAGGTCAAATTAGGTTCTAAGTTATTCTTTCTGTCTATGTCTATGGCAGTATAGCTCTTTTCCCTTGTGCTACGGAATTAAATAAATTTCCTTTATTGATATTATTTTCGTTTGTTAAAATCTTACCTCCATATACAAGGGACGAAATGCTTTTGGCAATGTTAAATAAACTTACCATTTGTTTCTAACGGCTTCGTGATCCTTCTTTACTTTAGCAAAGGACAACAGCACGAAGGCGCCTTAAGAAACTCTGCCGTAAACGCCAAATACCCTAGCACCAGCCCTGGTAATATCATTTAAATTTCCTTCAAAGAGCCTTGTGAAAGTGACTGTTATTGCAACGATATTTTTTATAATTCTACGCTTTAAAGTCGTTACGACAATATCAGGTTAGAGATTTTTTTGCAGGACTTAAATATTTTCGTTTTCTTTACTGATAAAAAATAGTTTTTTTTAATATATTTACTATAGCTTATAACCCTGATGGGTATATCAAGTTTAAACAATTTGAATCTTGTCCTTCTAGAAAGAAATTTGCAAGGACGCAAATATTTATATTTTGGTACATTTTTTATAGAAATTCTTGAATATGTTGACGTGCAAAAGCATATATAATAAGATAAAAATATTCCGCCTAAAATTGTTTACGAAAATATTCTTTATTAAATTTCGTCCCTTTAACTGTTTGTGCCCCAGTGTTATCAAAAGGGGTTACAGACACATATACTACATAACGATATTTACTTATTACTGCATTCAAAATATTTTTATTTACATTTGTTTATCCTAATCCGCTTTAAATTCCTTGACTTCTTGACATTTTAACATCATGACTTCAAAATCGCTTAATAACTCGTTAAAACTAGTACACATCAATTCTAGAGACAATAATTTTATTTTTACACGTTTTTTTCTATTGGCTTATTTTCATAATTTTTCCCTCCGTCTGTGATTGCTGATTAGCTAGTATTTACTTTTGAAATTAATCAAAAACTGGAAATATCTTCTCATTTATTAAATTAATAATACAAAAAGTTTGCTTCTTTGTTTTTATATTTTGACGGATTGCAATGTTACAATGTGCGGCGTAAGAAATAGAGCATAACTTTTATTTTTAAATTTATCAGTTAGTATTGATTTCCGTCTACGTTCTCATGAAATCGAAGTAGTTAATCTTTATTTTTTCCTTATTTCTTTTATAAAAATAGATTTAACAAATTTAATAATTTAATAGAGTTTCTGAAATCTTTGTTTATGTGATTAATTGTTCTATTCGGTAAATATTCTTTATTTGAAATACTAAGCCATCATCAATCTGAGCGCATGTAAAGCCTAATCCTTCGGATTGTTTAGGTAAAAGGCCTATAAGATTCAACTCGTAAGTCTTTGTCTTTATTTATTGATCAACTCATAAGTGTTAAACATTAAAATTAATCTGTTTTTTAATTATTGTAACTGTACCTTACACATTATTCCCAAGAAAAAAATAATAAATATAATATGGCAGCTTGAGATTCTTTTAAGTCTATTTTCTTCTTGAGTTTGAAGGTAGTTAAAGAGACGGCATGCTTTTCCACAACACCTAATAAAGATAAACTTTGAAAAGGTTCCTTTTTTACTTCTTATTGCTTTTTCCTACTTATTTAAAAGCCCTAGATTTTGGGAATCTTGTAAGAGGTACAAAACATATAAATCCCCAATCCAAAATCCAAGACACAAAATGAGTTTGAAGAAAAATGATGATAATAACTGAACAGACAAATTAAAAAGTTTTTGTTAACAAAACAAACGTTAAAATCATACTAAAAATGAATAACATAAGATATATAATGTATTACGGTCAGCTGTACTATAGAATTTTCAAAAGAAAGATTACATATATAAATTAATTGAGAAAAGGCCTCTTTTGGATAAAACACATAAAGTAAAACCATTGCTACATATGGCTTGGAAAAATAGGTTGACTATCTTTGGTCTTCCACTGTCCCCGAGCCGTGGCAGATTATTCGCACAAGCATAGAAGACAAACATATTCCTCTGGCTCTACTATCCAGGAGTTCCCAAACCGAGAAAAACCAACAAAGAAATATATACGAGACCATTTTAAATGATCTTCGATTATTTTATTCAAATGTAGGAATGATATTGATGTGCTCTATTTTCAAATCCTTTTGACTACCAGATCCTTTACATTTACACTTTACATTTCGACAACCCTAGCTCTAGACCCCTTATTTGGCTCAAGTAATATCCAAAACTCAGGTACCATTTTGTTAGCAAAACCTAAAACAATTTATTTCCCCAAGAAGATCAATTTACGGATAAAATTCAATCGGTTTAAAAATCTCAATCTGTTAAAACATTTAGAGTAATTGAAAAAATCTATCAAAAGAGCAAGTCAAACTAAATTGCCCTTTAGAGCAGAAACAATCTGAAATTCTTATCAAGTTCAAAAAACTTGAGCAGCTCAAGAAGTGCGAACAACGCTCAAAGGGTTGGAAATCTGAATCATTTCAAAATCAAAGTTTAGATCGACCCAAGCCTAGAAAAGGAAATATTTACCATCGGAGATTAATTGATATCAACTACAGTCAGCTATTTTCAATGTTGAGACATTAGAAATATTTCTAAATTGCTCATTTGGAATGGAGGCCGAAAACTTAAATTAAAGATTTCCCTCTCCCAAACTAATTCTTATAACAAGCTAGACTTTTTTAATTGAATAAATAATAGTCTTGCTTTATTTTAATTTGATAGAATTAAATGTAATTTGAAACATTTTTTTTTATTTTTTGTACTGATAGTTTCAACATGGCTAATTTTCGATCAGAAATCGCGCAGTTTAATAATAATCTTAACCTCAATAATCAAAGGAAACATCCGTAAGTCTTTGAACAATACTGTCTCTTTACACATAAACTTGCTGTAATGTCTTCAAATGACACATTGGGCCATACGGATAAAGTGGAGTAAACGCTTTTAGTATATATGTCTATCTCATTTTTACCAATTAGAAAACATATCTTTGATTAATTGAAGTATAAGCATTTAGTACACTTTATTCATGTCCCCCACTGACATTAATTTGAAAGGCGTCAACCGTCTTACTATTTAAAAGAATTTTGTAATGATTGAATTTTGATTATCCAGTTCGAACACACCCTATACAGTGTGATTGGATTTTCATTACACACTCATTAATTTTGCCAGAATAAAGTTTTTCAGAAAATTAAAAACTTGAGTTTGATAGTTCTTTGCTATTGCGGTGTAATAGAAATACGTACCATTATGTAAGTTGTTAGTAGTTACACCAACAGTTAATTCACTTGTAGAGACTATAATATAAATAAATAGAAAATAGTAAGACCATTGACCTCTTATCTAAACTATTTTGAAGAAATGACTTTATCATTTTGTTTCATATATGTACTATTAAACTTTCTGATTATAATTTGAGGAATAAAAAAAATTATTAACTAAGATCATATAACTATGTATACTATGTAAATACATTCCTAGAATTTTTTTGTACAAACATTTCGTTTTTATCATTGTGGATAAGATGATAGACTATTCATAAATTAAGCGGTGCAATATTAAAATAAGATAATGCCCAATAAAGTTTATTCTTTTATTTGTGCACACTAGATGACAAATGCATATCGTGCATCAATTAAAAAAAACGGTGAGATTCGCATTAGCTTTACCCGTGATTTTATAAAATTCTATTAAATTAATTCACAAACATGTTGAAAGCAAAGATTTTAGAATCAGAATATTGCCAAATTCGTAGGTTTGTATAGGCATATAACACAACCCAAAAGTTCATTGTGCTCTGTTTTATAATAGAAGAAAACCTATTTGTGATCAAGAAGGCAATGTCTTAATGTTGCCAACGATAGACAATACAACAGATATACAACTGTTTCCGAAAGAGCATAATTACAAATAATGCTTATTTTAGTCGAGTACTTTAAAAATACCTCTCCATTAATTACCGAATAGTAATCGTAAGTAGATCAGTTAGAGCATAAATTTTTCTTTTACTATAACATAAACGAACCAAAGAAAGGCTGATCAATTTAGTTAATAATCCTTTTTATAAGTTTTACCTATTGGTACCTAAATTGCTGCTTGCTCCAAACTTAGGAGATAAGAGTGTTCATCGCTCAGTGTTCAACAAATACTTTGAAAGATATCTCTCTTTCTTTCCCAATCTTCTTATTGAATCTCAAGTCTCAAATGAAATAATGGCAAAATTTGATTTTTATTAATTCTACCGACTATGACCGTTTGGTTCTCCGATTGCGCTACTACTAGGAATAAAAAGTCCCAAAAGGGTTGGTTTTAAGCATAGAGGTCACAGTAATCCTCATTGTTTCGATGTGATTAAACGTATTTGATACCTATACGAGATCATTTTTGGGATGTACCAAGTTTCTTTTCTCTAAGATAGACTTCTAGGGGTGTTGCTCTCTTTTTCTTAAAGGCTTTTAAGACACTAAAAGACATTGTGATGTAATTTAGGATAATAAATACTACACCGGACTAGATGTAATTTTGGTTCATAGACATTTATTAAGAAGAATAAAATATATAGATTCAGTCGCAATCTGTTAAACAATAAATTCAATAAACAACCCATATCGTATGTTTCCTTTGAAGGAAAAACCTTTTTTAGAATCTACCCACGTAAATAAACTTGCTGGTTCTTATCAAAATAATTATTTTGTATTTTTAACAGCATTGGTAATACACAATTAAAATTAAGAAAAATCTTCATTTGATATCATTTACAAAGCAGCAATTTTTGCTTTAAAAGATCAGAAAAGGCGTACACGCAAATGTAGAAAGCTTTTGATCATTGTAGCACAATGGTTCATACACTACTCAAAACTATATTATATACTCAAATAAGTGTATATGACCTATTTTCACTTTAGTAACTCTGGTCACCAATGTCAGCAGATAATAGTTCTTGAATATTAAACAAAAGAAAAACTAACTGTTACAATTACACAATTGATTGACTCATTTCATTTACGAAGATCATGCCAATTTTAAAATGTTTCCAAAATGTTACAAATCCTCCTTTTAATTGCGTTGTCTAAGGATTCCAAAGTCCCACTTCAAATTCTGAGCAGTGCATTTTCTTCATTTTTGTCATTTGATGCCCTTGTCACTAATTTTAAAACATATTTTTATTTCTAAACGGAAAAGTTCCAGAAGCTCGAATTTTAGATGGCCACCAAAGAAAGATCAAACGAAAATCCCGTTGGGATTTCTCTTAATACTAGGTGCAATCCTTGCAAAGAACATGGAGATTCTCTGCATTAGCTTTGGTACAAGACCCCAGTTCTAAAATTAGTAGACTAGAAAAAAATTATAAGTAACCACATCCCAATTTTCTTGGAGTTCCTATTTGTAAATTGAGTAAGTACTTAGAAATCTAAAATTAATTCCAACTATACAGTTATCGCTTTTTTGTTTTTTTTAATAAAACACCCTATACATATTTTAATATTTTCTTACCTTTGATTTCTTGCTTATTAAAGCAATATAGCATTGTAGGTTTAAACCTAACCGTTTCGGCGTTATTTAATAGTTTGTGGCAGTTTTTCCAAGTTTCTCAACTAGTCTTAGTATTAATGAAAAAAATTATTTTACTTTTTCAAAACTAAACTTTGATCTTTAAAAACCATTTTTCATAATTTAACTAATTGAGAAACAAAAATTATTATTTCTCTCGATTTCTTTAAATGAAACACCTTGTATCTGTTGTTGCGACCTACGTAGACAAAGCATAGAAATAATTTTTTGTTTGATATCTCGGACCTTTCTTGAACCAGTAGTTTTTCTTTTATACAGGGTGAATGTTCAAATATCAATTCTTATATGTAATTTTAATGGATTTCTTGGAAGTATATTTAGCGCCACAGCAAGTGAGGTTTAAAAATAAAATTAGAATTTCAATCGACTCACAATCAAAAATTTAAATTTCAGTGAGTGATAGTTTCATTGATTTCATTTTGGTTTAGAAAGAAAAAAAACCAATGAAGCTAAATCAAATCCGCGATATCAAGCCTAAGATATTCATTGCTGGGTTGACTATGCTCATCTCTACTGTAATGCAGCAGTGTCTGTTATAAAGTCTCTTCGGTTGTAAACATGTATACCTTTCAAGACCTGAACTACTAAATTTGAAAGCAATTGAATATGTGAGCGGCTAGGTGAGAAAACTAATAATACTATCGAACATTTAGTGTAGAAAAATTTGTGTGCATGAAACGAAAGGAAGCAAGAAGTAAACAAAGAAGAAAAACGCAATGAGCAGAAGCGTAATTTATGTAAACTGAAAAAAGGTACTAATATTTTACCCATATAATAAAATTGAGGTTTTAATTTTAATCAGTGGTCAAAATTGAGATAAGCCGCTATATTTATTATGGGCTATATTTAATTTTAAAATGTAAAATAATTGCTTAGTGTTGAGAAAATATTAAATTATTATTGTTACTAACTGTATAACATGATAATAATTTGACAAATATATTAAGCAAGAAAAGAGTATGCATCTGTTATTGGTTAATATTAATATCGCTTTTAAAAATATTTGCTGTTTAATAATTTGCCTTATCTGCAAAAAATTTAACCTTGAAATAAATTACAAATCTTGTTTTCCTTCGTAGATTAATAATGGTTATATAAAACTGACATATTGAGCAAATGCACAGTAAAAGGAATAATTATTTTACGTAGTACATAGAATGCTAGATAAATGCTAGATCTCTGTGGATAGAAAATCAAAATAATAACAGCAACTGTCTTTCCAAGTTTTGTAGTACACAAACTTAAAGTTAAGCTACTTACATACGTAAGTATCTAAAATTGATTATTCAGTTGAAAGTCTTCCTTCTAAAATTTCAGTTTAGCTCGCTAAACAATATCAAGAGTGAATGAACTATGAATATTGATTGTATTATGTAGAGAGGTTATGAGTTTAGAACTAATAAAGTAAGGCCGTTGAGAATTTTTATATTTTGCCAATTCGCAAGAATTAATAGGCAGAGAGCTAAGTTGACAATCATTTTACATTTTGTTCATCATTTCATATATTTGGTATCCCCAACAAAAATATATTTTTGATCATACTGTGTATTTTGTGGTTTCAGCCTTTCAACAACAGAAAACTTTACTCCCGATGCACCTAATAAATAATAACTACATTAACATAGCAATTTTAGAAATTAAACCAATGAGATGCACATCATTTGTCATCATGCTTGTTTGTAGAATTTTGATAAGATTTTAGGTACAATACAGTATTTAACTAAAAATTCAAATGGTTCCAAAATATAATATATATTTGATAATTTATTTCTTCATGGGGTAGGAAGAAGATATCTACTATAAAAATCATTTCAAATCAATTTTGCAGTATTGATAACAACAGATAAAAACTTAGTCAAATTCTTAACGTCTTTTCCTTCACACCTTTACTTCGAACAAAATCAGTTAATGAAATACTACTTGAATCTTTAATTTACAAACTGAGAAATACTTTACCACAAGATGGATTCTACTCAAAATAAATTATTGGTAATTCTATCGCAGTTTAAAGTCACACTGAAAGAAATGCAACAGGTAAGTTTTTAACATACAGAGCATTTTTCCAAACAGATCATACATTATAAATTGGGTAATGGAAATAAGATGGAGATTACGAGTTAAGCTGCAGCTAACATCAAAGTAAAAGTAATTTTTTATCATACAGTAATGTAGATGTAACCGCTTTTTCAGTAACGAGTTTATTAGTCTAATATCACAATTTCAGAATCCTAGTCAAGAGTTCAAGACATCCTTTAATCAATAATATTAACTTAAGCAAACTAACCTTCAATTCAGTTTTCTACATCACTGTTATCAGTGGCATTCATAATAGCCACAAACTTATCAATATTTTGAAGGCTTTTTCCCAGTGTGATTGATTTACTGTAAGTGTGTCTTCAGAAAAAGAGATATTGAAGAGAATTAATTTATTTCAACTTTTTACAAACGTTGGTATAAAAAACTTCCAAACCTCTAATAGTTTCTCAGAATGCCAAAATCATGGGTTGCATCGAGAAGCAGTCAGCAAGTGGTAGCACTTGCATCATAAACTTCCTGACAGTTGGCAACAACCATCAGTGACTAACTCTTGTAGGTTAGGATATTAATTTAATAATCGTCTACGAGAAAAAAGCAATTAGTGGTAGCAGATATTGAACCGCGTTAACCTAACTACTTTTAGTTACCATGGATACAATTGTTTGCATGGTTATTTTGACTAATCAGATCAATCCGATTCAATTTTTATAAACGCCTATTGTTTTTCCATCACATCGTTTTTGACGCGGCCCTAATATTTTGGCACAGTTCTAACTAACAGCAGAAAAGAAGTAGAGACAGAGACAATACCTTTTTATAAAAATAGTCGGCACTGAAACATACTACGTTATTGAAAACATAAACACATATTTAAAAACATATGTTACGCCAATGAAGAAATACAATAACATTGCCATTTTCTATAGCCATATCCAATTAAGTAAAAACACAAAAGGAAGCTTTTCAGTTCTTCCGTAGGATGCACCACTTTCTAGCAAAATTTTCAAAATCACCAAACTTTTTTATCGATTACAATCTATAAGCAATCCAACAAAAATGATAGCTGGTAAACTCCCTTTCGTATATTCGGAGGTTAATTACCTTAGCCTAGCATTGAAGGTTTTAAACTAAGCGCTTGATGAGTTTGAATAGTCAGAATCAAGAAGCTAATCAGTTACGTATACGACTATCAACTCAACAGTAGCAGATTCGATTCCTGACCAAGGTCCTGGGATTGCACGTTAGAAATCCTTACTTCGCTGTATTCTTTATAGTGAAGAAACGACCATAGTAGTTGAAGCTAACAAGGCAACAACAATAAGCTACGGTGCCTACCTCTCCTGATAGTATCAGGTATGTATTTCGAGATAAACAGATTCTGAAAATGTGGTTTTGCAGAGTTTAGACTCGACAAATTATTTGTTGTGCACTTTAAAGTAGAGCAACGGGGTTTTAGTCGAGTCGAAGAATACTATTTTATGATACATGATACTACTTTTGATACAAAACGTCGACGATAGTACTTAATGTGATGCCTAGATTTCTTATTCGTTGTATTTCATAACCATTGATTTTATACAATGTTTCTCCAACGAATAGAGTAAACCTTTTCTTCTGCTGAACAAAGCCTTTTTTTAACCTTAATACTGGAACCTTGACCACTCTGAAATGAAGCTGGCCACCTTAGGGTAGACTACTTTTTTCTAGATTAATCAACGATCTGCTTTGCTGTAACATATTTTATAATTATGCAAGATTATAAAGATCGCTTTGCCCCCCAAACAGATCAGAGGCAAGTTCCCCTGCTGCCTTATTTCCAGTTTAGCTCTTTCACCTCTAATGGGAAATATATCTTCCGTGGTTTACTTAAAATGCTCTTTTGGCACGAATTAACATTAAAACAAAAATTATCAGTAGATTATGAATGTATGTATAATGTTCCCTATTTTATACTGAAGAATCTAAACAGACTCAGTAAATCATTTATCATGACCTCCAAAAGTTATCGCGTTGCACTTGGTTAATGTATTATATACCAAACACTTATTTCTTATAATTATCAATTACTGAACCATTACTCTTAATATAAATACGGATTTTGGGTACAGTTTACATTGAGATCCAATTGTCCCAGTTGTACAGTGAACCTAAATAAATACAGGGCACCACATAGGTTTAAAATTACCCTGTATAGATCTGTCTTCTTCAGTTTAAGTAAAACTATACTCTTCAATGCTATGTTTTATGGCCCTACTTGACTTAATAAAGAGCATTTACCTGAACAAGGAATAAGTGTCGGATTGACAGCTTCTTAAACCTATGTGGTGCCCCGTATTTATTTTGATGCACTGTACACCAGTCAATAGTGTAAAATTTAATTTTTATTTTCCAAATGAAAAAGCTCTTACTTGATAATAGCTTAAGGAACTGATAGACAATGTTTTTATTTAAGAGCATTCGACGTGCTTCTAGCAGTGGTGATTAGGCATTACATTGATAAGTAAATATATACTCTCTTCTCAATATTGCATCCATCGAGAATTTGTTTTTCTCTACATAAGCATCATTTCTCACGCAACAACTTATATCTAGCCTCAAAAACAAACAGCAGCAAAATATGGAGACGCTTTTCAAAACGCTGCGTGAATACCGGTAGCAATGAAATAAGAAAGATCAAGTTGCAAATACGACCACTTGTTGCTTGCGGCTAGACACAAGCAATATCGCTTTGACCCCCAAACAGACCAGGGAACTAGTTTAACCAAGCTTAACCGTTTCGCCCTAATGGGAAAAATATGTCCCATGGTTTACTTAAAATGCTCTCTTGACAGGAATTAACATTAAAACAAAAATTAGTAGTAGATTATAAATGTGTGTTGAAAGATATTCGAGAAATGGTGATAACGATCCGGATTACAAAGTGTCAAAAACAGATTCAAATAATTCCAACTGCAGTAAAATTTACTAGAATAAACTTCTTGATCATGTCGAAGAAAGAAAATAAGAATGAAGCTGAGTATTTTGATGGAGAGATTTTGTCAGAAAACAATCAAGACAAAGAAAATCTAGACCATACCGGAGCCAGAACATTTGGTAATGGTTTTTTATGGTCCAAACGAACGAAAAACAAAGAAGTCCCAAGAAGCTGATCGATACGAAATAATGAAAGTACGTACTTGGCTTTACATTAGTTGCGTTCTATAGTAAAGGTCCCACTTTTTCTCATTGCTAGTCTAATAATGAGTCAGTTCAAAATGGTTTTATTCGAAACACTATAGAACCGGACCGATACATTTTTGTTTTCAAAGATGTATTTTTATAATCATCTAGCAAAACCGAAAAACGCCTGGAAAATTTATTATATTGACAAAGTGCTTTCATGTGTGAAGTATAGGTTAATTAAGGCAAGAGAATCATCAGCCAATGAAACGATGGCCAAATTCAAAAAACAGTCTGCTCTAAAACAATACATGCCGTTAAAACCTGCGAAGAGAGGTATAAAGATCTGGGATCGTTGCGATCCCAAAAATGGATATACGAGGTGTGTGAGAAAAGTAATGAGACTGGCAACACTGCGGGAGATCCGGCAACGTTGTGTCTACCGGCCTGTGCTAAACCGGTTTGTTTATCGCTTCCACTTCCTCAGTCTGAGTTACAACTCCGTGTCACGCAGCAATTTCCATCTGTAAATTTTTGACCTCAAAACGCATTACTGTTGTTCCTCATCTCCCCTATTCACCTGATTTGAGTCCTTGTGACTTTTTCCTTTTCCCGAAATTGAAACATATCCTAAAAGGACGTTATTTTGGAACTCTGGAGAACATTCAAAAGACTGTGACCGACCAGTTAAAAGCCATACCAGTTGAAAACTTCCAGCGCTGGTACCAAGAGTGGGAACAACAACTCCGCCGGTGTATAGCTGCCCAAGGGAACTACTTTGAAGGGGATAACATTGTTGTTTGAAAAAAATAAAAACTTTGGTTAGTATGAAATCAGTCTCATTACTTTTCTCACATACCTCGTATCTATGGTATAAACGTGTATACTGACAAGAAAGATGGTAATACTGGAAAGGGAACGTTCAAGTATTATGTAAGCACAATTTTGTTGATTTTCGACCCCCACTCCACACATTATAAGGAAAAATAAGAAAATTGTGGACTCCCCCAAATAATAAGACGTAAGAAGCTTTTTATATATTTTTATTAGAATTTAAAATTAAAATGAAAACCGCTACATACTGATGGAGCGATACGGGGAATTCCCGGAACGCGTGTTTATTACTTATAAAGAATATGAAAAGAAATTTGGCAAGCCTGCTTACGTAATACTTGAACGTCCCCAAACATAATTAGGAGAGAGTGATTAGAAAATTGATATCAACTATTAGAAATTCCACGTATCGACTTGTCTTATGCATGGGTTGAAACTTATATGCAGAACCCAAAAACACTTCTGTGTTTCCAAATGAAATGATAACCCCGGTTGATTTCTTTGCAACCCTGCAGGTGCTATATTTGCATTTAATGGGAGGACATGAAAGATGTGTATGTGATGACTTGAGTGACTGTCACTCTAACATGGTAGATGTTATTGAAGGAAATTTGTAAGAAGGTTCTAAAAAAGAATTTTCATGTCCAGATCTTTATATTTTATAATAAGTGTATGAGTGGTGTGGACCTTGCCGATCAAAAGGCTACCTACCTACGACTAAGTGATAGAGGAAAGTGCTTTTTATAAATTGCTTCCATATTTGATGTAATCAATGCATGGATTATAATTTAACAAGTTATCCATAAATCAACACTTCTAATAGATTTGGTGGCAGTGGTTACTCTAGAAAAAACTAAATTATTTATCAAAATCATAGGAAATGTTATAGGACCTGTGGGCCTAAAAAAAGATAATGGAAAAATAACAAGTTTACTATTTTTTTGGCATGCAATTTTGCATTATGTAAGAAGTGTTTTTTACCTTACCATGTATAACTCGATTCTATTTTGTATTTTTAATTGTTGTTTTGCATTTTTATTGATTTTATAAATAAAATTTTTTGACCAAGATTTGTACTTATTACTACTGGGACATATGAGTCCCCCAGCAAAGTACTGATGGAACTTATTTTCTTTAATAAGACCAAGACGAAAATTTAAAGGAAAACAAAGCAAACTCTTCATAATACACTGAAGTGATATTGACAAGAAATGTAACATAAACAGAAAGCTTGGCTTGAATAATGAAATATTTATAAACCTTTATTTTTAGTAAAAAATCTACAGGAAATGCAAAATTCACACAAAAACAAGACATAATGACATTTACTGCTTTACTGATTACTTTCATGGTCAAAGTGATATACATTATGCATATTTTTCAAGGAAGTTAAAAGATTTTAATAAACAAGAACTTAATTATTGATAAAATTAATATTAGCAATATCAATATAAAATTTTATGTTGAAAGAATCATTGCTAATGAATGATATAATATATTATTGTAGATTTAGGGAAGGTTGAAAGGGTTAAGGCCATATTAATGAAGAGGTCAGGTTACAACATTAACCACGACCCATCCAATGATTTAGATATTATCCTGATAATCATTAAAAAACTTGCTGATCAGGAAGGTATCCCCTTTCACTATAAATTTTAATAAAAACTGACAAAGCAATACTGATTGTGGGTAAATAAGGATTTTAGTAGAACAAAAACATAATTTTATAATTCAGAATATTATTTAATACTGAATAACCATGTATTCAACAAATAAATATTTTAAATAATAAATTATTCTCACTATAAATAACTTAAATAAAACAAATTGCAAATTAAATAATACAAAGATGACTTAAATAAATTAAATTACTGGCTTGATGATATATAATACTGATAAACCTATTTGCGAAACTTGGATTAACTTATAACAGACTAGGTTTCTTAATCAATAAAACTAAATAATGTTGCAGCTGATAACTTAAAGAATGCTGTAATAACGATTAATGTGATAACTGTTCATAAGTTAAAAATTAAAACACGCACGAATTATTAGGAAACAATTTTTGGAACTCGAGCACTATCAGCTAAAAAAGATTGTCTTGCAATTTATTCCGGTATGTCACTTAAACGATATCCTCCAGCCTTCCTGAAGATGCGTTCTTCCATGGGAAGTTCTCCTATGAGGAATCTATTTAATGCACGAACAGCTTGTGCACTGTGACCTGTACCCCTGAAAGCACAACTGGCATCTCTTCCTCCATATTCTAAAAGAATATCACTTCCACCAGGATGCTGTAAATAGAAAAAAAAATTTATTAGTTATTTTGAAAACTACCAGTCGTGTTCAAACAAATGCTTACCTCGTCAAGGAAATCTGTTACATCATACACTCTATCGTATATGACAATCCAACAATCTGATGGATTATCATGCCAGGAAACTTCTTCTAAAGTTATGACACGTTCCCCAGGACTAGCAGTTGAAAGGGTAACTGGTGTATTATATCTTACAGCAGTCGTTGCATTTGAGAAACTCGATAACGCCGAAGTTTGAGCCATTTTTATTCACTTTTTTTTTTATTCAAAATTAAAGTTTTAAAAACACAAAAATTACAATAATAAACAATAAGCACTAAGTTCTTCAGTAAAATTCGGCAATAAATCTGATATACACGAATAACTTATAAGATTAATTTCTTACTGTCACTGTACTGTAGCAAATTTAAAACTGAATGAGGGATATCAACAGTTCTCGCTTAAATACGCGCGTACCTTGTCTGACGAAACACTGGGTTTTGGTTACTGGGAACGCATACTACGAATTAGTTTGTGTGGCCATTCATTCAAACGATTTTAACTATCGTATTTCCTTGGAGCGATCTGATGCAATCGATAACTTTTTTAACACTTGTATGGTCTGTCTAAAATGCCTATCTTCCTATTATTGTGATTTTAATGTTTATGTAAATATTT
>VTPC01000503.1:276245-313722 GCA_011009095.1 Ignelater luminosus | reverse complement strand
CTGGCTTGATATGTCAACCACAGTTGGGTAATTTTCATCTAAAACTGTCTTTGAAAATTGACATTGATTATGAAATTGCAATCAGGAAATTAAAAATGGCAAAGACAGTACAAACATATTACAGGAGGAACACATGGGTAGGTAAGAATCAAGAAACACAAACAAGGAAGAGGCAGATACATCAAAAGAATATTAGATATAATAATTGTATGTTCACAAAATGATAGAGAGAAATCAAGTATGAGAAAAAATAATAAGAGAAAGATTTTTTAATTAGTAGATATGAAAATTAAAAGAAGACACTAGCATAAGTTTGGAAAGAGAACTGATCATAAAGGGCAGATATGAGGAACAGATATCAAGAAGAGGAAAAATGGGATTGATCTAGAAAATGAGAGAAGAAAGTGAAAACAATTAAATGACAACTTAAATAGGTCAAAAACAAAGTACAAATTATAAAATAGGAAGAGGGGTGAAAGGAAAGGAAAATCTAGAAAAAAGACTCTTCAGTCATAGTGGAGATCTGATTTATGGTTTGAAGTGCTTGCATAGATTGCTGAGGTGGTAGTACTGTCAGTGATAGACACCCAATGCACAGAGACTAGACTAACTTGATTCAGTTTCAGGCTTTTCAATTTTAGAATGGTGGGCAGTGTTGAAGGTGATGATGAGGATGATGTTGAAGATGGCGGTGATAACATTGCTAACCAGTGATGAAGATAATTGACTTCGGCCAAGTTTTACATTTGTTGGTTAAGTTTAACTGATACAATTGTGAAAGTGTCTAACAACAGTTGCATCCATGACAATAATCATCTAGTTAAACTTAACCAACAATTGTAAAAATAGAATTTTATGATGAAGATAAGTATGAAATGGGCAGCAGTGCTTGGTGTTTGTGGTGGCAGTAGTGCTGGTAGTAAATAGTCATGATGATTAAGATGGAAAAAACAATTCTTTGCATAATACCTTTGGTCATCATGGTGTTGGTTTAAACATAACAATTCTCAATCATGAAAAGTTTCTCACTGGTGTTGAACCCATTATTTCCCACATCCATGAACCAACAGATCACTGTAGCTGGTGTAGCTTCAGTCCCCACAAAGCAGAAAATATATATTAGGCATTTTTCGATTGAAGCTGCCATATTGGTTGATTTTCCATCTTGATTCAAAGTTGCCAAATGTTAGCCATAGAATCATGAACAGAAGCTTCACTGAAGAGATTTCTCATTTCAAAGGCAAGTTTGGATATCAGCTAAACAGAACGTGTAGTTTTTCCAGTGTAACCTTTCAGGGAATTTGTATGTTAAAGATTCTACTCTGTTGACAATAAGTTATGAAGAGGAATACAACTTGGTGTATCTTGGAAAGATCACACAGTCTTGATGGTTTCAATGCAAATGGTATTAGTTGATGTTGAATTTCTTGAGGTAGGTTTGAAGATTTGATGAGCAAAGTGATCTCCCGTTCAATCAATAGATGTAATGAGGTAGGGTCCATTGTAAGAGGAATATAGAATGCTCTATCTTGTAGAAGTGAAGTAACTTTCACCGTACACTACAATATGTCCAGGATGACAGTTGTCTTGATCAGCTGAAAATACAAGATCTTCATCCTTGAATGTGTTCGAGTTAGATGAAGAGTCTGACAAGCAGAGACATTTGCCTGTCTCCATTCTCCATCATCCTTTGAAAGTCTACTGCACTTTTGATGTCTTTACAGAAATTTTCATAAGTGTCACCTTGAAGTTTAAACTTTTTAATAGCAACAAATGTAATACAATATTAGATTCATAACCACTGTTGAGCTTTTTTGTATAAACATGAATCGTATGACACATTCCACATCCTAATTTTCAATCATGCATTAACATTGACCCATGTACTACATGGATTCTAATAATTTGTCAGCTTGGGATTATAATAGTCTATATCCACAAAGATTTGCAACTTCTTTACAAACTGTACAACTTGAAAGAATAAAAGTTAATAAATGAGTGTGGTTGTTGCAATTGTTAGTACAGTGGTGATCAGTTGAAAGTTAATGGATCAATGTCATTTTTAAGAGCCATAGAAGATGGATTTTTTCCACTTTGGACATCGATTACTCTGTCATCTAAAAGTAACTTGAGTCATTAGGTTTTAGACTTTTATTACATTTTCGAATACTACGATAAAGTAAATTGGTATATTACTTGTGTACCTAAGAAGTGTATTTTTGATGTTAACAAGACAATTTTGGAATTAATACCATACGAAATCCAAAAATTGCTTTTTGGTCAAACTGGTTAACCAAAAGTTGCTAGGTTTTGATGGAGAATGGCAATGCCGTGGTCATACGAATCTATAGATTTGATCCATACCTGAAAAAATTTTTCCCGATTCCAGGTCAAACCATGTGTGCTATTTACACTATAGTGTCATTTTTAAATATCAAAGCCTATGTCAAAAGGAAATCATAATCAGTTATGGTCACTCAGTAGATTTTAACTCAACGCTTACATAATTTTTTTTAATAAAAGATTTAAAAAGTACTACATAAAATTCATGAAATACATGTGAATATAAAATTTTTATTGTAATCATATTTAAAAATATATACTTCATTTTCAATAAATTTTTTAATACATAATATTATAATTTACCTTTACAAGTACGATTACTAATTTTAAATATAATTCTTTACAAAATGCAACACAAGTGATAAAACTAAAACAAGGAATGCAATAGCTAAACCACCAAGATATATATTTCTATTTGTCGCCCTTGGCAATCTATGAAGAATTTCATCAGTATCAGCCTCAAGTCCATCATTGTACAATTCTGTTAGATCTAAAAATCGCAATTAGAAAATCTATCTACACCAATTAAAGATCAATACACTACCAGCTTGACCTTCTATATCTTTAATGGCATCTTGTTCTGAAACTTCTATATCTAGTAGTTCTTGGAGTGAAATCTGTGCCTCTTGTGGTCCCTCACCAGGAAATAAATAATCAGATAATGTTACAGTACTATTAGGTAAAGTTACTAAAACTCTACGAGGCGGTTCATGTATACTATTAGTATCTATAACAAGAAAAATAAATAAAACATTATAGACTTCACTAAACTATTTAACCTTCGGGTGAACCATGCTCTTCTTCTATAAGAGAATCTAAATGCATTTCTAAGCGTGCTGCTAAACTTCTTACTAAATCTTGTGTAACAGCTTGTGATGCGTCACTAACTGTGGCTTTAGGATGTAACCATAATTTACATGCTACGTGACCTGCTAATCGTATTTGGCCAGCACAACTGCGTAATTCTAATGATTGTCCTAAATTTCTACCATCCTATAAAATCAGTACTATAAATTCTGTCAACTGAAAATACTTAAATACTTACACATGGTACTATTATTGTAACTTGCATTGGTTTTAATTCACCACTTTCATGATGACCTGATTTAGCACGGGGAACTTTACGTTTTTTACCAACTAATTCTAAACAATCATCACCATCTCTAATTTCTCCATCAAACATGAATACGCCTGATTTGAAATTTTCATTTATAGAAGCTAAGATATCTTGCATATGTCTTCTTAATGGCCAATTTCCTCTTTCTTCTATAATTGGAAATAACTGATCTAATTCATATTTGCATTCGACTTGAAGCCATTTTACTGCTAGTTTTGGTTGAAATTTAATTTCAGCTTGTTTAACAGTTGCAGTCTCAATATCATAACTTTTACATAAATACGTCTGTGTTGTAGTACAATAATTTACAACCAATTTCTCTGGTATATTTGGATTACCATAAAGGAATTCATTGCTATTTAAACGCCGATGAATATGGCCAAGCATAGTTTTTATTTTCTGTTGAAATGGGCTTAAGATATCTTCTTCTGATACTACAAATATTCCCAATACATACATGCCACCAGGCAACATTCTTGTGGCGTGACGTGCATGATCAGCTACCCAAATATCTAAGATATCGGCAAATTTCTTTGGAGATTTTCCTGTATTTGAATTCTTTCCATTGTCCCCATGACATGGTGGAGTTTTTGCAAAATGTATTATGTAGTCTTTAGAAGACGTGGGCTACAAAATCATAAAAGTGAAATGGTAACATATGTTGAGAACTAATTAAATTAATGTGAGGTTAAATACTTACCTGCCCCAATATTAAACCAACCGTACACGTATCGGTTTTTGCCAAATTTGTCATATAAGTCAATAAGCCTTCATCTGCAACTGCACTGCGCACCATTGTTAATCAATTACACAAAAATTTACAATTAACTAATTCGTCTAAAAAATCTGAGTTTACCTACTTAAAAATTTTGAAGTGAATTTTTATTTTTTTACAAAAATTTTAGTTACTTCACTACAGCCATCTACAGTACGCTACAGAATACACAACGTGCTTTTAACAGAAAACTATACTGAAGGTTTCTACTATTAATAAAACTTTCTTATCATTAGATAGCCTTAGTATCATTACTCTCCATTTGTTGTCTGACAAAAGAGTAAACAAATTTAAAAATATTTAGTTTATTATTATCCTTAAAATCATCTCTTTATATAAAAAATACATGAAGAATAAATCGCGGGACATGTCCCTTGAAAATATTAGAGCCTGAACCAACAAGCTTCTCGCTTGGCCTACGGCTAGAAAAATTAAAATGTAATAACACAGACAAGCAGTATCACTACATGCTGGTATCCTCTTGTACCGTAACTACTTTGTAACTATCAAAAACGGGTGTTCTGTGGTAACTACTCTCCTCGTCAACTTAGCATTCCGTAGCTGGAATACAGGGTGAGGTGTAAACACACACTTTCCTTCTTTAAGACTAAAGCACGCGCTAAGCATCGATTATATCGTAAATGACAATTTAGTTTGTAAGCGTCGAATGCCAAGTTAATGGTTGATAGAAGAGTATTACTAACGATATGACAAAATGAATATTCGGTGGTACCCTTGTCCAATGAGCAAGTGGGATAAGTGGAATATACTACAATACTAATTAATATATTTGGACACGTCCTACATATTACCTACTGGCGTGAGAGGTGTCACAAAAAATATGGCCACAAAGTAATAGAGTTCTGCAAATAAAGGGGTACGGTATTGCTGAAACTAAATTATTAGAATTTCTGTTCCCAGGGCACTACAGTCTGTTGACTTATTGTGCTACTGCTAAGGAATTTACTGCATCCATTCCAGTGCTCGAGTTTCCTGTAGTACGTAACCTATACCTATGTTGATCTTTGACCTATTTTCTCACTTGCTGTACTTTTTGGTACTGCCAGAACGGGTTCTGGGCCAAAGTACGATGTTTCTAATGTCCTCTTAGCCAATTCATCAGCTTTTTCATTGCCTTCGATTCCCCTATACTTTGATAATCAGATTAGTTTCACTATATTCTGGTCTGCCAATCTTTCTAGTTTTTCAAGCATTCCCATATTAGTCTAGATGTTACTTTCGAATTTGTTGGGGCCTTTAGGGCTATCAGAGCGCATTGCAGGATAGAGCGTATATTTCCGCTTGAAATGTAAAGTATGATTTCCTAGCGGGAAGCAGTTTTCAAACTCCTGCTTCGATCCTGTTTCGGTCTTAACCCATCTGTATATCACGTTGTTTGTCCTTCATAGGTTAATCTGGAGCTTTTTTGTTCAATTCTCATTGATATGGTATAATAATATCGAAAGGGGTATCACAATTTACTGAATCTGATTATCATTTGTTCTATCTTTATGTTCATGTCTAGTTGTTCCATATGATCTTTTATCGTTGCGTGTCCCAATCTGACTGCTACGTTGCTCAGTTGATTTCCTAGTCGTTAGAGGTCCATTCTCACCTCCTCACCTATCACTAAATGCAAAGGGGTAAGTTCAGTAGTGCCACCTTTCCATAGCCCCTGCGTCAAAGATGCGCAGACGATTGTTGGCTAAACCACTATTCTGTACAACCAGTACATCGTGCATAGTTTCTGCCTCCCATGTTTTACTATGTGTCTTAGCTATCACCAGAATGGTCTCCGTCTTCTTGAATGCTTTCTCTGTATGCTGGTTCTAGACGAGTCTAGAGTCCAGGATCACCCTAAGATACTTCACCTCCCTTGAAGTCTTAATGGTCTAGTCCCGTTAGTTTCCCTATTCATGTGAATGAACGGTATAGCGGTTGTTTTAGAGAGACTGGGATTTAAGCCTCCTTCTGTCCACTCTAACTTTACTGTTACAATTACTTTGGGCAGGACGACTAGGTTGTCTGCATAGTCCAAGACATGGTGTCCATTTTAGATGATGATCTAGAGCAGTCCATTTCACACCCCTCCGTGAACATTCCTTCGCTACTGCCACAGTCTCATCAATATATGTTGAATATATCGTACTGTTGCTCAACATGCATTCAATCTATCTGCAGCTTGTCCTGTCTACTCCATTTCTTCGGAGTGCTCCGCTTTTCAATTGAACAAGATGTTATCAAAGGTCTCTCCTATATCCAAGAACGTTCCTAACAGCATCTCTTTGTTTTCTAGAGCATATTCCACCTTTATTATGGAGTTCTATCTCTGCTGATGTTCCTGCAACGTAGGCATACTGGTTCTGGTGTAGTGGTTTGTTCACCAGTACATCTAGTAGTTTCTCTAGTGTCTAAAGTATAAAGGACATAAGACTTATTGGTCTCAGAGCCTTAGCAATACCCTGTTCAGCTTTCTCAGATCTTGGTATAAAGACTATCTTGTTTCTGAGCATCATATTGAGTTTGCTGTAGAGAAGTTCAGTACTCTTCTGCAAAGAAAATGGATAAATGTCATCTGGATCAGACAACTTTATTTTATTTATTTTGATTAATTATCATTCAATCCTCCCTGGAGACCCTATGCCTTTCCATCTCCATTTCCATTTGTTGTCTATTAAATTCAGGTAATACAACTATTTGGGATTCCAGGAAGTAGACTCTGAACAATTCTTTCGTGGCCTCTCGTTTCTCACTCTCCTGCATTTGTTTTAAGGGAGTTAATTGAACCTTGGGCTTTGGAAAGTTTCCCTTGTAGGCTGGCACAAGCGGGAGTCTTTTCTATATCCCCACAATACCTTTTCCATAACTGTCTCTTTACCTTCCTCAAGGCTTTGTTGTTTCAGTAAGAGAGTTTTTATATTCTTGATACTCTCATGTTCTTTTTGTTTTATTGAAAATTTTCCTTATTTGGTTCCTCAGTTTTCTAGTCTTCGTTCCACCACGGTACATTGGCAATTGGAATCCATTATAACTGTATTGGGCAGTTTTGTTCATATGCTGAAATGATTGCGGCCAATTCTAGATCATTTGTGTTTCTTATAGTACATTTAACCCTCTAGATTGTAGTCCAATTTGCTGTTGCTTTAATCAAATTTCTCGACAATAGTTCAAATCGCAGACTCATATCTTCGAGACCGGCCAAGATTTATAGTAGTTCAGGTAACACAGCAGACAGAAACAAACTTACCAACACAATCTGAACTATCAAACGAATAATTGAAGCGGTCATTGTTAAAAGGGGATATGTAACAAAAATCAAATTGTTGGTAAAGTTAAAAAAAAAACTGCCTAACAAAAAGAAAAGGAAATTTTTTATGACTTTAGTAATGACAGTTTTCTCCCGACGTTTCTACAAACTGATTTTACCGCTCTCTGTTAAAAAAAAAGTTTACAAATGTTTTACAGCAATTTGAAATTTTGCACATACCCCCTTTTAACAATGACCGCTTCAATTCTAAATACAGTGTGATGCATAAATGGCTATGCAAATAGAAACCTCTGCATTAAATAGTTACCAGTTGCTCATAGCACAAGATTGAGATGGATATACGTCAATAACATATTGCAATTTTAATGCTTTATTGATCCTACGGTCGATTTAACGATTCGAACTGTATAATTAGTAAATAATAATTCTATTGCTTTTGAGTTCGTCCTGATTGATATTCACTTTCTTTAAAATTTGTTAAATCTCAAAGCCATTTAGTAAATAACTAGATATAAATTTAATAGGATTCAGTTACAGTTAGTTTACAATAATTAATTATTAAGAATAACAGACACTAATTAAAAATATTTTTAAAGTTTAGCATTGAATACGACCGAAAGCGCAGTTTTCATTTCACATTTGCGTAATTTTGTATTGCAATACTAAGGTGGTAGTACGGGCAGGACAGAATAGTCTCTTCCAAAATTATTTTGTTTCTAGTAAATTGATAATTGATAATCACTAAAGACTTGATTTATCATTTAAACGTTTAATCAGCTGATCTCCAATTGGTTGCCAATATATTAAATGTTGCATTTTCAACTACTGAATTATTATTTAATTTACAAAGGGATCAATAATGTTTTTTGTGTCTCTGTTTACTCTGATTTTTTTAACAAGGCACACGTGATTCAGTATCGTTAATTTCATATTCTTTTAGCATTCTTAAAGCTAGTTTACATTATTAGATATTTCTATTTGATTTTCATTTTGACTAGATCAATTTATAATTTAGTCAAAGTAAAATCTGATAATTTAACATTTGTCAGTTTGGATGGTAAAAATTCTAAACGTCAGCTGTCAAGTTGTCGACAATTGTCGCGATGCTCAAATGTCAGAAATCGTACGCAAAATCAAATGAAAATTGATAATGCCGCACGTATCGTCACGTCATGCTAACATGTAACGTAAATCGTAACTTACCTGACCTAGGGTCGCCACCCGGCCGGTATTTTACTACCACGATCAGTAATTTGACGATGAGGCCGGTTGCCAGTTGAGGTTACAAAAAAGCCGGTAAATCGTAGAGCATTATGTAAATAATTAGAAATCATTGGTTTTTAAAATTCCCGGGCGAGTTTTAGAGTATTCGAAGCAGCGACAGACCTTTACGTCTATTTCAGAATCCAAGGGGGGAGCCTCATGCCTGGTAGATAGTTGGAGGAGGATTCCATATGTCTGTTTCACAGTCCAAGAGGGACCTCCCCCCTAAACGCCTGCAAAAAACTTTCAAATCCAGATCTATGACTGCATTGCTGCCAGAGACCCAGTCTCTGTGAATTGGCCGGTATTGTCCAGTAAAGTGGCTACTCTAACCTGATTGTTTGGAAACAAATAAATACAGTTTTATTCTTAAAACAATTGAATTACTAATAATCATTTATCAAAGTTTATAAGTTTAGCAAATTAAATATAAAGTCTAATAATGTAAACCAGCTTTTAGATTAATCATGGAGTATCTTATATCTGTGAAATTAGCATAAAACAAAATTTGGCGCCTATAGACAAAATGAACTTGATAATGGTTGCTTAAAATCAGAACGTTAGTTGATGTTTTTAATAATCTGGGCTTATTGCTAATAAAAAAACTGCATCAAGAATACTTAATTACATTTTTAGAATTCTTAATAATAACGAAGCTAATGATGAGAAGCATAAATCACCAATTTTTATTTCTTTTTTTGACAATAAGTCAAAATCAAATGGGGTTAGCTCAAATTTCTTTTTAGATCATTAATCAACATTTGCTATCTCTTATAATAAGCAAGGTCTACAAAGCTCAAATTTGATATTTGAATCACCCTGTATAATATAGCACATGCTTATATTACTGTCGATGTTTGGCTACAAATGAGTTTTTTTTTTTTTGCTTGGTGTAGACCAATAGACCAATATTGATCTGACTATTTTTTAAGTTCAACTCTTTTGGGGAAAACAGAAAGAAAAAAAAATCAAAAAAGAAAAAATAATAATTGTACGAGAATAATATTTACAGGTATTACTAAAGAGAAATAACATCATTTTATTTATTGGTTTTATTGGCTAATATACATTTGTCGCTGTATCTTAAAATGTAAACATTCTCTTGCTGTTACAATATCAAAGTAGATTTAAATTGTAAGTAAGTTGCAAGTTTTAGTTAAAAAAGAAAGAAAGATCAGAAATACATTAAACAGAAGGGAAAAAATACATTAATTGAATTTACACTTTGAGAAGTCCATTTCAGGATGCTGTTCCATGAATCTGGAAATACAAAATCTTTATTTAACAGGTACGTGAAAGTAATGAAATCAGTTTATATTTAATATTTACAGAGGTCATTGTCAATCTTTTTAATGTCTTTTTATTCATGTTAATTATCGTATAGATTGATTGATTGAATAATTTTCTTGAGTGATGTCCAGAGATAATGAAATTATTGTATATTCATACAATTCTGCCTAATTGAAATGAACTGAATGAGTGTTGTATGAGAAAACTGTTAGGAATATATTGGAAAGATGTCATTGATGTCACGACTTTCAAGGGTTAAGTTATTATTGAAAAACTTAAACATTCTCCTGTTTATGAATAATCCGAAATATTGAGACAAAAATTTCATAGTATCTAACTAAAACCACTTGATTGGTTGCTTGCAAGAAGATGCATTACCTATTTGGCCTGTAGAAATGTGTAAATACAATAAAACAATTTTGCAATAGGTATACGTTTTACTCAAAATCTAATTAAATTATTAAACATTCTTCTTAATTCTCCACAACTTAATACGGTCAAAATATCTTATCAAAGTATAATATTTAATAAGCAATCTATTTAAAACAATTATAATCTGGACCTTGGTCTTATCTCGTTTTGATTTCCACAAATCAAAAAAATTGCCTTGAACCAACAATTACATTCACCAGAATTTCTGCTTACTATTTGTTGAGAATTCAATTCAAATTATTGTTAACTTGAAGTATTACAATCTTAATTCTCAAAAAGTCAGCATCTGTAGTTAATAATAGAGTATTCTTACACAACACACTATACAGCGTGTCTCATTTAATTTCCTACACCCGACTACTTAAGGATTAATAAAGACATCAAGATGGAATTCAGAAATTCTTCTTCACTTAAACCAGAAATGATGTCAACTTTCTTTTGCTAAACACAATCACTACCTTTTTCTTGCTATTTTCAAAAGTTCATGAATTTCTGAACAAAAGATGAGTATCATAGAATCCATTGTATTTATTGTTCTGCGCTCAATTATTCAAGATCTATTACAGATATCAATGTCAAGTTCAGAAATTTTTCATAATTGATCTCTAGATTTGTACCTCAATCAAGAAAAGAAACACCGGCATTTTTCAAAATATTTTTATTTTTCTACACAATCTCTTTCCATTTCATTTCAATTGTTAAAAAAGCTTTGTTTAAAGCCATTAAAATAGGCAGTCAATGATTTATACCTTCTGCTTAATTGGAAATTAGTGTCCTCCCAAATTTTTTTTTTAAGGTTTAGAAACAGATGGAAGTCTGCAAGTACCAAAACCATGAGTAGGAGAAATAGGACAGCAATTGGAAACCATGGTTATGAATTTCAGTCCAGGATTGGGCCAATGCATGAACACTCTTTGTGACAGTAACCTGACCATTTAGTATTAATTTCTTAAGAAAGAAGAAAACGTAAAACCATACAGTATGCTGAGTTTAGCATTTCATCTTTTCCAAGCTGACACCTTTAGAATCTCAAACAAACGAAACCAATGAGCTTGTTTGCTGAAAATTTTGCTTTTGTTTTCTTTGGGAGTGGAGATTCTATAGTCACTTACATCATAGTGAATCCATATCTTAGACATCATAATAAGTTCAAACATTTACAGTACAGTATAGCTCAAGTCTGTGTTCATCTGAAAGTCAAGTCAAGCTAGATAGGATAAAAGTTGAGCAAAGTCACAGTATTAGTGACAATGTTTGTGTGGGTTTATGCCTTTCATATGCATATTTCATCAACATTTTTCTGACTTGTCAAAATGACAATGTTGCGGGCCTTTCTCTCTTGACTACTCTTAAATCCAGCTGTTCACTGCTGTTGCATACGATGCACATTATAATATCAAGGATTTGCTTAGGCATTAATCTTTTCTTCTGCAGGTACTTGAAGATCGCGTGATGCTCAAATTTGTCCATGATGCATAACTATACTGACATACATAACTTAAAGAACACACAATTAAAGCAAAATAAATAAAACTTCATATGGTAATAGCTAAATATGGCAATATCAAAAGAGATAAATAACTCTTGGAGATGTCGACCTTCTTTTAATCAGAATCATAAATTTCGATCCTGGTAACTGAGATTCCTATTTTTGAAAAAAAGATCCTAGCAGTCAGGATCAGTGTTTATTGATATAAAGATAAAGAAATTCAAATAACATCTAGACACTATTAGAAAGTTTGCAAAAGAAACTATGGATCTTAGCGCTAAATGTAATAATTACTGTGTATTATATTTAATATTATAAGTGTCCATCTCTGAGTGTTACTTTTAAATTTGTAATAAAACACAGAATTGACTTTGATTGTTAAAATATTTTTATTGATAATGGAAGTATAAATGTACCAGTTCAGTAATGTGTAATGATATCTGACAAGTGACCTCCTTGAGTGCGCGGCAGGACAGCATTTTTTAACCAAAATTTTCAATAACATTTTGGCATAGTTGTGGTGTAATTTCTTGAATGGATTCGATGATGTTCTCTTTAAGGGCGTTGATTGTTTGCGGATCGTTGACGTAAACCTTCTCTTTCAAAAAACCCCAAAGGAAGAAGTCCATCGGTGTTAAATCATAAGATCTGAGCGGCCAATTGACATTACCTCTTTGAGAAATTATTCTCTCACCAAAACGCTGGCGCAGAAGATCGATTGTGATGTGGCACCGTCTTGTTGAAACCACATGGTCTGAATGTTCATTCCTTTCAATTCATCCCATAAAAAATTAGTTATCATGGTTCGATAACAAGCTCCAGTAACAGTAACGGCATTTCCAGCTTCATTTTCAAAAAAATATTGATGATGACTCCAGCCCATAAACCATATCAGACCGTAACTGTTTGTGCATGCATTAGTTTTTCCAGTTACACAAAATTTAAATGGCGTGAAATTTAAAAGTAACAGTCAAAAGTGAATACCCTTTAAAAGTCGTATGTACAAAGGAATAAAGATTATATAGTGCAATATGTACTGTATTCTGCCTTTTATTAAACTTAAACCTGAAGTATTTTCCAATCTCCAAAGTTCAAATAGCCATCACCTCATACACTTTACAATTTGTTTCAATTATTGGGCTCCAAACCACCATATTCTTAACAATTTGTCAAGCAACTAAAGGGTTTTCCAATAAGAGGTGTTATTTTGATATTCAAAGAAAAGTGCCATTTTTTAATATAAATGATCGGATGTTTATTTCATTATAAAGAGGAAGGTATGCCGTTAATAGTGGAAAATAACATCAGGCAAATGACCACCACGACCACGCTTACAGGACAATATCCTTTTCATGAAATTTTCCATAACCAAATCGCAAAGTGGCTGCCCTATGTCCTCGATAGCCTCACGAATTCCATCTTTGAGGTCTTGAATCGACGCTGGGCTGTTGGCGTAGACCTCTTTCACGTGGCCCCAAAGAAAGAAGTCGCAAGGTGTTAAATCACAAGATCTCGGTGGCCAATTGTGATCACCTCTTCGAGAGATAACACGGTCCGGAAACTTTTTCCGTAAAAGATCAATGGTTTCGTTGCTTGTGTGGCACGTAGCGCCGTCTTGTTGAAAGTAAACGTTGTCCAGATCAATACCATCCAATTCCGGCCATAAAAAATCGTTAATCATCTCTCGATAGCGCAATCCAGTCACCGTAACTGTTGCTCCAGCCTCATTTTCGAAAAAGTAAGGTCCAATGACTCCGCCGGACCATAAACCGCACCAAACAGTCACACGTTGAGGATAGAGAGACTTTTCAACAATAACTCTTGGATTTTCTGAGCCCCAGATCCGACAATTTTGCTTGTTGACGAAGCCACCGAGGTGGAAATGGGCCTCATCACTCAAGATGATTTTTCGATGGAATTCTGGATCATTTTCATGCATTTCAACGACCCAATCAGCAAAGACACGACGTTGTTGATGATCGGCCGGCTTGAGTTCTTGTGTTAACTGGACTTTATAAGCCTTAAGACCCAAATCTTTATGCAAAATACGGTGTAATGACGTTTGTGGAATGGCTAATTCCAAAGAACGACGAGGAATGGACAAACCTGGGTTTTCTTTAACACTTTCGGCTACAACAGCAATATTCTCGGCTGTTCTTGAGCGACGTGCACGGGTTTTATTCTTCACATCACTAACTTGTCCCAAGAGCTCGAATTTTTTCACCAATTTCTGTATTGCGGTCCGACAAGGTGCTTCACGGTGACCCAAAAATGTTCGAGTTTTACGAACCGTCTCTGCCAAATTTTCACCATTTTTATAGTGAATTTTAATAATTTCAATGCGTTGTTGAAGCGTGTATCGTTCCATATTTATTAATGGCGTAGTTTCTACTTGTCAAATGTCAAAAAATGATAGCTTCAAAAGTGACATCTACCGAAATAGCGGGCTATTCAAAATAACACCTCTTATTGGAAAACCCTTTAGTTGTACCTAATCTGTTGCTACTACATTCTCTAAAATTAGTTTGTAAGAACTGCCGAGAACAAGCCCTGAAGTTAGTTTGCAAATTTTGAAGTTTAAAGGCAGCACTTAGCAAAGATAAATCCAAAATAATCACACCATAGACGTTGATAGAAACAATGCTAGGGAACCAATCATTTCTGTCATCAACTATTTCGCTCCTCCCCCAAGCAAATCTCTTTGGAAACTTTTGCATTACATTTTTCTTTTCTTCCTGTTTAACCAGAAAGAGGCAAGTGCCCATTTCGCCCACAGCAGCTATGTTCTTGCTTTGAACCATAAATTCCTAATAGAATATGTTAACATAGCCTTTACTCTTTTTGTTTGTAATTTTATCTTCTCCGAGTGCCTTTGGGTTGCTTTTTACGGAATTGTATAGTCATGGATTCTGTTGAATTTTCCTCTGTGAAAACATTAGTTAAAGTTGTGTTTTTGTTGTGTCACTTTTGAGCTGTACAGCTCTTGAAAGTATTTTATCATTTTTAGAATTTCGTCTCTGCTTGTTTAGGACAGTACTGGGTTGTTTCTATTCTTCAGTTTATGTACCTATTTAGATCATTTCTGATCTCTCTTTTAGTGGTTTTGTTGATTTTGCACCCATCTATTTATTTTAGTTTGTTGATTTTATTTGTTTCTGTGGAAACCCTTCCTATGTGAGTAGTTCGGTTTACTGTTTTCTTAGTGGTTTCTTCAGGTGACAATGATAATGAATGATCAACTATATCTTTTGTTGCTTTAAGTGCTACTACTAATCTTGTTTATTCTAACAGGATTCTCCTTCTATGTTTAATGTGGATGATTGTTTGTTTATTATTCTTTATGTAATAGTGACCTGGCAGATTATAGTTGGGAAGTGTTCTTGAGTGTTTTTTCATTTTGGTGGCGTTATATTTGTGCATACTACTGAAATGGTTTTGAGCATTTTTTGAGCTCTCTTATTAAAAATAATATGGACCATTGAAACTTCTCAAAATGTCACCCTGTATAATAATTGTATGTTAACAAATCAAAGAGAGAAATCGAGTATGAGAAAAAAGAATAAGAAAAAAAAGATTTTTAATCGGTAGACATAAAATATAATAGAAGACAGTAACATAAGTTTTGAAAGAGAACTGATCATGAAGGTAGGTATGAGGATACTATAAGTCAAGGAAAAACTGAATTGATCTAAAAAACAAGAGAAGAGAGTGAATACAATGAAATGACAGCATAAATAAATCAAAAACAAAGTGCAAAGTATAAAATAGGGGGGGGGGGGGGGGAAGCGAGAGGAAAATGTAAAAAAAGACAAAACAAAGATGATAAAAAGTAAAAAAATTGACCAAAAAGAGGAACGAAGTAAAAATCGGAAAACTAGCATAGAGATAGTGGGAAAGAAGGGAAGCAGAAAAAAAGAAAGAAAAAGAGATGGTATACTGCTATCAGTGGAAAGTAATACTAATATATTATCCTTTAAACTGATTCTTGCATTTTGAGAACATACCACTGCTCATTTTCAGTAAGTCTACTTACAGATTCCTTATCTTTTAAGTTTACACTCTTCATTAGAAAATTTCTCTGACTTTTAACTGTATGAAAAGGTTTGCTGGAGGCTCCTCTTCAGTCAAAGAAACCAAATTTTAGAAAGGTGGGGGATAAAGATATTGATAAAACTTTTCCAACTGAGGAGCTGCTCAAACCAGTCTTGAAAATAAAATTTAAAGACATAAGGAAGTACACTTCATTATCCTTCTACTTAATATCATTACCTTATGCTATGGATCTCACACAACAAATTGATAAAACTGTTTGAAAAAAACAAGATAATAAATTAACAGTTTTTGGTTTTTTATATCAGGGCTACTTTCTTATGTTTCTTCTGTCCCGAAGCAATTCCAACATGATTACCTCTGCAATGAAGTTGGCCATCGTTGTTTATTGTTGATTTCCACGTAAGCAGTGTTTGCTAAAGAAACTCTCTTCTGCTTTAGCCATGGAGGAGATTTGATTGATGGTTTGGAGATGAAATGCAGTGCTTATGTAGATTGCTGAAGTGGTAGTACTGTCAGTGATAAGAGACACCCGATGGACATAGTTGATGTTAGACTAACTTGATTCAGTCTCAGGCTTGAGGGTGTTAGAATGGTGAATTGCTGAACAGTGATGGAGGCCAAATTTTACAATAGTTGATTATGTTTAACTGATACAATTACGAAAGTAACTGACAACAGTTGTATCCATAGCAATAAACCTCTAGTTAGACTTAACCAACAATTGTAAAAAATTGGGACTTTATGATGAAGATAAGGATGAAGTGGGTAGTAGTGCTTGGTGTTGCTCGATCAGTTGATATATGGTCGTATTCAAATGTGCATTGGTCGGCTGGTAGGATTTTATTTTTATGCATTAGGATTCCGGCTGCTGGGACCCAATTTGGTTCAAATGTTCTAATTTTAATTTTGCAATTTAGAGGTCGAATTATAAAGCCTTTTGGATTTTGTCTTGTTATCTTTGATAATCAAATGTAGCTCAGTCACTATTTTGGGATTCTGATCCATTGCCTTTAAAAATGTTCAAATTTTAGAGGTCGAATTATAAACAATTTCTGGATCTGCCTTATTATCTTTAGTTCCTGAATAATCAAATCACCAATCACCATACTGGGATATTACTTTTATAGATTAGAATCGTGACTGTTATTGCCTTTAAAAAATGTTCGAATTCTAATTTTGCAATCGATAAGTCGAATTATAATGCATCTCTGAATTTTGTCTTGTGTTGGATAGTTCCTGAATGATCATTTGTAGATCAGTTACCATGTTGGAATTTTATTTTTACAATCCTCAATTTCATCTTGATGTCTTGAAAAGGTTCTACATAATTGTGTTGTTTCGTTTTTGTTCTAACTCCGTTAATACCGATTTTAAACCTACGTATACCTTAATATATTTTTATTCAAAATTATGAGTTTTCGGAAGAAGCAATAACAAGGTCTATTTAACAAGATCAAGTCGACATCATTTCTATAGTTAGACTGGATGTTCCTAAAACAATCTTCCGATTTTAGATTGACAAAAACACGACAAATTAAAAATTAATTATGAATTTAAATTTTGATACCTTGAATAGTTTACAAAGATCAAGTGGATGGTAACTGTTTACATTTTTTCGAAGGAAAGACAATAATAGACAACTAAAAGTACTTACTTTTTAATAACATCTTGTTTCTTTTGATCATCGCTCGTTGGTAATCCCAATTCCTTTTGCCTTTGATCATACATCATTTTTTCAACCAGACCACGGGTTTCTCCATCAAGGTCGCTAAGTTTGGAAGGCTCTGGATTGATTTTGCGAGTTGAGATTTCCGGGTCGGAAGCAACAAGCTTAGACCACCAATTCATCTTATTTACCTAAAACACATTTCATCTTTACCATTTTTACCAATATCACTTCAAATCTCTAAATCATACTTTTTCCAAATTTAATAAAATAGTTCCACCATCTTCGATAACCCATGTCGATTCTTCTACTTTAATTTCATGTGGAAAATCATCATCAACGATTGGGGTTTGGCCCTTTACACCACATGTCAAATGTTTCTTGGTGAAATTGACCACTACATCTTTTTGTCTGGCTTTGAAATTGATATTAAGAGGAATGCGAATCTGAAAGGGAAAAACGTTCAAATTAGTCAATTATTATTCTATGAGTGAGCTCCATTAAGTTAAATGCAAGAAATCTCGTAAAAACATCAAGCACACGTCCTGACATTGACTTATTTTTTCTCTTTCTTTTATGTGCGGTCATGATTTCATGAAATGAATTACACATTTAATTGATTTTACTAGTGAAAGTGTTACTCAATAATAAATTTGAAATAGTTAAGCTAGATTTTGCTATAGTTAATCAAATTTATTTTATTTTATTACAGAATAAGAAAAGAGTATCAAAACATAATTGTTCAACTGTGAACCATTGACATCTTCCGAGTTAACAATGGGTTTTGCATTTATAGAACTCAATACACCTTGACCTAATCATCAGAGACGAACATGCGATAAAAACGTAATTGTTTTATTATGTAGCCAATTAAACGTTTAAAGAATCACGTAAAGTTAAGTATTTTTTTATGTCTGTAAGTACGTGTGGTTAAGAATTTTTTCACAATTTACAAATTAAGGTAATAAAGCGTATCACGATTTTAGTTTACTTAAGGACGATTTGCAAATTAGTATTCAATTTATTAATATAAATTGATGATGTATAAAGATAAAACAAAGTAAAGAGAAATTCTAATCAGCTACTTAGAAAATGGTGTATTGCCATAGATACTTATGAATGCAAAGTGAACACTAAAAAAAGTTAAAAAATATCTATTTTGAATTATACAGTACCACAAGGTAATAAGATTTCTCAATATTTAATTACCTTGTAACATTTTTACTGGCTTTGGTTTTCATTCTATTTTCTAGCTTTCAATAAGACTCTTAGGTCGTAACCACCACAGTCTTTAATTTTTTTTAATTCCGTGCCGGATCAAAATAGTATTGGGAGCAGTTGCACAATTAGTTCAAAACATCAGATTGCAGATAAACTTACAACTAAAAGCTGTTTTCGATGAATAGCAGTTTCATTTTCATATACAATGTGTCCAATATAAGGATGCACAGCATGGGAATCTTGGAAACGGTAAGAGATACAGCATCGGTTAAATGGGATGAAAGTTGGCTATTTAAAATCTAGATATCTTGGATAGTTTCAGAGATATTTTAAAAAAAGTAGATTTCTCGATTTTCGTTATTTTTTTCCTTTATTTGAAGAGGTATCGGAAAACTAAAATCACTTTTCCATTACCACTTTTTGTTCTCTATTAAAATACGCTAACAAAATTCCTGTACAACGTTTCGGTTTCGAGTAACCATCATCAACCTCATTTTTTTAAATAGGCGGAAAAACAATTGAAAATTGTTTTGAATAACTCTTTTTGTCACGATTTTAATGATGTAAACATGATAGGGTTATTTTGATTTCTTATGCTATAAATTAATGCATTCTGCAGTACCCTGGCCTGCACGATCACCCGATCACACTGTATACTAGTAGTTGATATAACTTAATGTTTTACATGAAAAGCACTCAAAATTGTTTTAATGCTCTTTATACCTGAGCCCAAAACAAAAAAATCGTGGGCTATACAGGATGTCCCGAAATAACACCAATAATGTTTAACCACTAATTCTGGAGAACAAATGACGAGGATTCATCGAAAAAAAGTTAGGTAAAAAGTTTCATACTCCAGCCGTTCAAGGTTTGCAGGAAGAAGATCAAGCTTTTTGAATAGAATCCATGGCGTCCAAAGATGCTGCTGTTGTTTTACCTGTGGAGAAATGCGATTTGATATTTTAAAATCTTCTCCAGGCTCTTTTTGCAGAAAACCCAAAAATGAAGTACCGATTGCAATTCTCTTCGTTCAATCATTCCTATTCTGCTTCTGAACCAAAAACATATTTTCTTCAGATAGATAGCATGCTTTACCTACTCTCGACACCAACAGTTCCACTTCTAAAATTTCTTACAAAGCACGTACTTCCCGTTTCAAAAAATACTGAGACCCAGTTTTGAAAACGTTTGATAAGTTTATCTACAATATCAACCAGGAGACCAGATGACTCACAATACTGATGGGATCGACTGATTCAGTTATGCTTATTGACGGTGAATCATGTACGTGAAAAGTTGAAGACTAATCTTGCCTGTGTGTTTCTATTCCAGTGATAGAAATTCCCTTTCTCATTTATTCCAATTTAATTTTTTCACAGAGCTTAAAAAGGGCACTACTGCAGAAACAATATTGAATTTATGATTTGATAATGATGACAGGAGCTGGGAATAGCAGGGCAGTAGATTGAGAAACACTGATCTAGTGGACAGTAAAAATTATTTCTAGTTGCAGAATATCCCCCTTTTCTCTTATTCGTCTTACTAAGCTTATCTTTAAAAAAAATCAGATTTCTGCTTCTTGTTTTGCTTATCAAAGAGGTAACGGTTAACTCTATGCCCTGCCCGATAGAGACAAGCTACTTACATTAGATTTCTTCAACAAAGTGCAAGAGATCAACTTGAAGGTCAGTGCGAGTTACAAATCTTAATAACCTTAATTCTATTTTGATAAAAGATTGTACGATGATGCTCGTTTGTATGTGAATATACAGAGTGGCTGAAAAATCGTTCACCAGCCTATAACTATCTTATTTTTAAAGATATGAAAACAATTCAAAGGTGAAAGTTGTTTGATGCAATAAGAGGCATAATGTCATGCATTGAAAGAAAACTCAACGCCTACTGTTTTCGTGTAACATCAACTAACTTTTATTATTTAGATGAAACACCCTATATATTTCTCGAAATTCTGAATACACATGAAATTCTCTTCTCAACCATACAACATACTTAACGATTTTCTTGAGGTCTCGGCTTGCAAGCTTCCCCCGATTTATCAATTCTGGATACTTCTTATGGGGCTTTTTAAAAGATCAAGTTCATGTAACTCCATCAGCAAGTCTAAATAAGTTGAAAACTAAATTTTTCTGCTCTGAGAATTAAATTATGCCTAGCGTGTTGTAGCATCTCTGGCGTAACTAATGCTATAGCTGCAGCATTTTTATTTTTCAACTCATTTAGACTTGCTGATGGTGTTACATAAACATGATCTTTTAAAAAGCCCTATAAAGAAGTAATCCAGAATTGATAAATCGGGGGATCTTGCAGGCCAAGTCCTGAAGAAAATCGTTAGGTATGTTATATGGTTGAAAAGAAAATTTCAGGTGTATTCAGAATTTTGAGAAATATATTGGGTGTTCCATTTAAACATTCAAATTAGTTGATGTTATGTGAAAACAGTAGGCGTTAAATTTTTTTTTCAATGCATGATATTATGCTTCTTATTACATCAAACAACTTTCACCTTTGCATTTTGTTCATATCTTTAAAAATAAAATAGTTATAGGTTGATGAACGATCTTTCAGCCACCCTATATACATACAGGGTTTCTATTTGAAAACTTTCAATGGGCTGTATTTTTTCTTTTTGAAGGTATCGTAAAATGCTTAAAACCGTTTCGGTAGTATGGAGGGAGAACCAAAATGACCTTACAAATGTATCGCCATCCTCAACTCAACATCTTAAATAGCAACCCCCCGCATGCGATACATTGTTGGAAAGCTCTTGAACAATGCTTTTCATTGATACCACATAAAGGTAATTTTGGGCAAGTAATTATCAGGCAATTATTTCATTGTTTAATATTCTTCTGGAGTCATCAAATGAAATCTGTGAAGTCAAGTGTACACGTTGCTAGAGAGGGTTGAATTAATTTTTATCTATGTCAGTCATACACACGTCCGTCAATTAATCTTGAAATTTAAAGAAACGGGATCGCTAGCAAATAAAAAACGTGCAGAACCACGATCGATCGATCAAGAATTGGCCTAGGGTGATTTTGTAAAGAAATAACCAAGAAGATTCGTATTCCGGAATTGGTGAAAACTATTTGTTTGATAACAATTCACATATTTTTCGGGAAGAATATACACAACAACCCCAGAAACTTAACGTGTGGGCGGGTATTTTTGAAGATACAGTTATCGGTCCTCTCTTTATTCAACAAAATTTGAATGGAGAAATCTACTTAGAATTATTGCAAAATACGGCCAAATCTCTTATCGTTAATGAGGTGAAGAACCAGAAAGATGTGGATGGAAACATGCATTTGCGTGAAGACTTAATACATTTTCAACAGGACGGGGCACCACCTCACTAAGTAGAGACCGTTCGACAGTTTCTACACCACAGATTTCCTCGCTAAGGGATTGGCAGAAGAGGTCCCATACAATGATCAGATTTGACGCATCTGGATTTTTGTCCTCTGTAAGAACGGAGTTTCAAAATCGATTATACTACTGTTTAGAATAAAATGGTGGACATTTTGAACAATTTATTAAATAAAATGTTTTATTTTCGTGAAAAAATAGTAATAAATCCATAGCAATTGTCTGGCGTGGTTAAATCGAATTAAGTAGCTCACAATGATCCCTATACCTTATTATTGCATCAGTTAACAATTACTTACTCAAAATTACATTTGCATGGTACCAATGAAAAGCATTTTTCAAGAACTTTCCAATGATGTGTCACATGCGAAGGGTTGCTACTTAAGATTTTGAAGTAGGGGTGGCTGAAGAGTGGGGGGTTGAGGGTAGCGCCATCTTTTAAGGTCATTTTGGTTCCACCTCCATACTACCAAAATGGTTTTAAGCATTCTATGATCCCTTTTTAAAAAAGATGATATAGCCCCATTGAAGGTTTTCAAATAAATAGACACCCTGTATAGAGGAGTTTAATTTTTAATCCGAGTGTACAAGTTTCTTAGCCAAATAATTGAATTTTAATGTGTTAGTCGGACATTACATTTAAACTCTGGATGAAAAACAATAGTTAATTTCTTTTCAGAATGTAAACCGGCATTCATCATTCATTTTTTATGTGTTCGGCATAACAAACTGAATCTGAAATGATTACCATAATTTTCTATACATTTTTTGTTAGAAAGATGCGAATTCTTGCATGCTTCAGAAATAATGTACATAAATCTTCTAGAGAATACATCACACACACATTTCTATTCTATTCAAAAAGTGCAATTTACATTCAAATTCCTTTTCGAACTCCATACATACTACATTCGAAACGTGCCACTAATTGGATAATCGCATGCTTCGCTCTCCATTTCGATAATTCACATTCAAATTTTGTTCCTTTTTTTGTATAGACTTTTTTTGCATGCAACAAGTTCATTGTTCGCGCTACCGGGTCGGCGCACGCCTAACATAATAAAAACAAACAATTAACAAGATAAGAACTTTTAAAAAGTCTCATTTGCTTCTCGATTATTTTCGGTTATTGACGTACATAACCATTCAAGGATGAATTTTTTTCGTCATTTGTATGCAACCTATAATCAACAAAAAAATAATTAGCTTGTATTTGTGTTAATAATTGCCGGTTATTGTTGTAAATACGAGCCGGGAGATATTAGTGGTCCGAAATAAAAACCGCAGAAAAGAAAAATGATGCGGTTTAACGTACTGCAAGGTCGCAAAGTCTATATTTAAAACTAGGAAATATTAAACGCTGGCGCGTAATTGCGCTAATACAGGTATTTTGCAATTTTTGACATTAGATGAACATTTTCATTTCAGGATACGCCAGGTATTTGCTACGGAATTACGTTCGATTATTTATTACGCGTTCAGCCGCTTTAATGATATTTATAAATCATAAATTAACGGAGAATTGTTCTTTCTCTCACCATATGTGTGTGGCCCTGAATATGAAATACATTGTTTTTTAACCAGATCAAACGTTTGAAATTTTAAACCGCGCTGACGCACGCACCTGACAAATTTTATTGAGGAAAAATTTCGGTTACCTTGTTAAATACATAAAATGACAAATGATTTTTTTTGTCCAGCGAATAAATATTATTATTACAATGTTAATTAAAAAGCTATTTTTAACTCGTACAACACGTGGTTTTCCGTGTTACTTTCATTTTTTACACGTACGTAACTTGTGTAGTAAATTGTATTCCTTGATGAAATGTAATAAAAAATGCATTATTTAAAATCAAGATTAAATGAGCAGACTGTAATGAAGGATAATTTAAACAATTTCTTAGTTTCATTATTATTATTACTAACAAAAGCAGGCGAGAAGTGGCTCGACAAGAATATATCCATTATTTGATCCTCTTACATATATTAGTCGAATACATTTAAATTTACAGATACTTCGTTGATAAGACATTTATGTTTAGAATAATAAAACTCTCTTGTTTATTACAACTTCTAGAAAAGGGCAGGTTAAGAAAAAAAAACTACTGCTTTTCTACTAGAATACTCTTCACTTCATAATACAGTAGATCTGATATTTGATTTCTTACCTTTTATTGCAGGCAGTATTATTTTTTTATTATTGAGAATTCTTCTTCTAATTTCATTCATACATTCATATTGTGAGCTGAATGTTTACATGAGATTTTAAGTAAAATTTAATTTTCTGTGTTTAAGGTTAGGTTTTTGACGTATACAATGTCGTTACCTCACATTTTATATTAAAAATCTAAAAAAAACTAAGGTCATTGTCAAATGACATTTATTATACGTAAATCAGCGTCATGACTCATGAGAACAAGCATCTAATTCGACCAATCAGAGCGTTCACCGAGTGACAAAATAAAATAGCTGTTTTTAAATTTTACTGCTTTATTCTTTTCAGTGAATGAATAATAGATGCGTTAACGTCCAGGAGATTAAATGTGAGTATGCTATCACCTCAGTTCGCGTATGCCTGGTATTTTATAGATACATGTAGTATTACAGTACAATAGGGAACATAATAAGAGGTATGAGGTAGAAGATACGATAATGTACTTACATAAAACTCCCTAAGAAAAATCCGTAGATTGGCGGAAAATATATTACACTAATGGAAAGAATTAAAGGAACAGAAAAATTTCCCAAATTTTTTAGTGATTTTAGAAATGCTGCATCTCAGTGAAAAATGCTCGTATCGAGATTTTAAAAAAGCAATTTGAAGTTTCAAGATTCTAGTTTTCAGATCTTTTAGTCAAGAATTTTTAGGAGCTTTTGCAATTTTTTTTTGGGTCCACGGACTCGGAAAAATTTTTTTCAGCTAAACCATTGCTTGGACCGGGTAGCTTGTTCAGCTTCAATTTCCTTTTTTTAAAACATCGATACGACCATTCTTCACCGAGATATCAGACTTTTAATGGAAAAGGATCCTTTTGTCTTTAATCATCGATATCTCAGCAACCAATGATCGTACAGAAAATTAAAGGGCAGTTTTGGAAACTGTAATAAATTTCCTGCAAGATACTGAGCTTGTGTGTCCTAAAATGCTTGGTTCTCCATGTACAGGATGTTGAAGCCTTTAATTTTTTTTCGGTTTTTACCAAAAATTTCGAAAACCGTTTCAGATATTACACTACATTTTAGTATAGATTGTTGTGGTATAAAAATACACTTTTCGACCGAAAACTGTTTTTTCTTTTATTTAACCAGTGGCGATACAATTTTAACAAAAAAAAAAAAAAACTGTTACGCCACTGATTTTTTCGAAAGTGTTATTTTATTATTAATTACCATTCCATTATAAACAAAAAAAGCCTCTTTCATGTTTTTCATATAGCTTACCATTTTAAAGAAAATAATTAAAATATTACCGAGATTACTCATTACATGGATATCTGCAACTCGTTCCTAAGCGAAAACCGTTTACATAAAATTAAGTTAGCTTTGTCCGTTGCTAAGGAAACGTTTTATGTAATAACGTAAACGACTTTCGAAATTTTTGGTAAAAACCGAAAAGAAATAAAAACTTCAACACCCTGTATATCGAAAACCAAGCATTTTAGGACATACATTAATATGAACTTTTCGACTTAGAATTGGCCTAAGAATCGCCCATTAAAATAAGTACATAACATTACGTAACACTCTGTATATTACACTGACAACAAACACAGGGATCTCAATTGAAAATATCTTAAGCGGATTTAATTCGTGCGGATACAAATCGTCTTGGTTCCTGCATCGAAACTTAAAAAAATATTGAGAAGTATACAGCTAGTGAAGTGACGTCTATTTCACGTGATTTATTAATCATCAGTTGTCACATTCACGTTTGAAAATACATCAAAATGTTACAGCTCACACACATTATATCAAGATGTGAAAATGTAATAAAATTAATAATGATGCAATGGATCTGCGAGCTCTTTGAATTGCTTTATGTGAAATGTCATTTGACTGCAACGGTGAATTCAAGTTGCATTGCCGATGGTTTTTTTTTTTGAAGTTTTGGTTTTAATATTTATGTGGTTCGAATGATGTGATGTTTCTATGGTTGATAATAAACAATGTTTTACAAAAACCTGTCGAGTTTTATTTGGAATAGTACAAAACAAAGATATTGCTGCAAAAAGACATTATTTAATGGCGAAGTAGGCGTCTTTTAGACGTCATACTATAAAAAATGGAATTGTTGATGGCATGTACCATTAACAAAATTAATACGGTCTAATTCTGCTTGGATTTTGTGGTCAAATTGAATGATGATAACGCATACAAGATGTTGAAACTATTTATTGCATTTGGCCTTCGGATATGCAGTTTACATCTCTCGTTACAGCTCCTACATGTGTACACACTGGATTAACGTCTGGAGAGGGCCCTGCCTGTGAGTTCACAAAATAATCTTAAAACTCTCTGTACTCGATACAATTTTATTTCAATGCAGAAAACTCAAAACGGCAATACCAAGGATCAACACACCATTCTTTTAACTAATTGTCTTATTATTGTATCATAAATAAGAAATTCTAGAATTCTGTATTAATTACTGCAAATTTTGTTTTACCCTATCTAAGCAGGCTTTAGTTTATGGTATGCTTTTCGAATAACTTTTATTTCGATTTTCTTAATTAGAAAAATTATCTAAAAACTATTTGTTTTGATTAATAATAGTGTGGTTGCACAGGCATAAGGAAAGTGCTTTGCTTACTAATTATAGCACTATAGAAGGAAAGAACAACAAATATTTAGCTGAATGATAATATTTTTATTATACTTTTCACAGGAATTCTTGAAGTTCTGTCATTGCTATCTAATTTTCTAATTGCTTCATTCTATTGGATATTTCTTTTAGGCAAATTGACCTCATAAATACAATCCTACTCCAATTGCCTAAATGTAATAGCATCTTATTCAAAAACAATTAAGCCAATTATTTCGGGAAAATCATCATTCCATTATCAAAGGGTTGCAAATTCTATCTAGTTATTTGACGAAAAAGGCCGTTTTAAAAAATTTTCTATTTTTTCTATTTTCCTAATAAGTACACAGAAGTTTTATCGAGAAACACAGAATTTTAGTAAGATCAAATCTGTTGTAATCTTGAGCATTATTTTTCTTAGAAAACTAATATTCGTACGGCTTGTGGATTAGGATATCATGACACTATAAATGCATCTGACCGAGGCTTATACAGTATGTCCAAGATAAGGTGTACAGTATGGGAATCTTGGAAACGGTAAGAGATATAGGATCGGTTAAATGGGATGAAAGTTGGCTATTTATAGGACCTTTTTGTTGGCATTTGCAAAATTTAGATATCTTGGATAGTTTCAGAGATATTTAAGAAAGAGTAGATTTCTGGATTTTCGTTATTATTTTTTCTTTCGTTTATTTGAAGAGATATCAGAAAACTAAAACCACTTTTCCATTGCCACTTTTTGTTCTCTATTAAAATACGCTAACAAAATTCCTGTACAACGTTTCGGTTTCGAGTAACCATCATCAAACTCATTTTTTTAAATAGGCGAAAAAACAATTGAAAATTGTTTTGAATAGCTCTTGTTGTCACGATTCTAATGATGTAAATATGATAGAGTTATTTTGATTTCTTATGCTATAAATTAATGCATTCTGCAGTACCCTGGCCTGCACGATCACCTGATCTAACACCGTTAGACTTCTTTCCTCTGAGGTTATGTCAAGAATCATGTGCTTAACCAAAATTTTGAAGATGAACAGCAATTATTACAGTTGGTCACATCAGCGTTTAACACAAAAAAATCAAAACCAAAATAACCCTATCATGTTTACAAAAGAGCACGAAACGAATTTTAACGGTCACACGTTAGTGCAATGAAAATAAATGTATCCGATAGTTAAAAAAGGCCTAGCGAAGTAAATAAAATCGAATCAGTTGCGATAAAAAACGTTCAATAAATTGATGTTAACATCGTTGTATTTTATAATCAAATGTAAGTTTCAACTTGATATGTTGGACGTATCTTATTCGAAGACATTTAACAGATGAAAGATCTGTAACAAGCTTAAAATATTTTATCATAAAATATTCAGATCTTTTATTCATCACTCGGATAGCTACTGTAAAATATATGTTTATCAGACGGAAGCTCCTGTGTGTGGTCTCTATAGATAATCCTTTCTTTTCCGTTCAACTATGAATGCGAGAACTCCACACTGAAAGTGCATATTGAAGGAAAAAAATGTAATTAGCATTCATAGAAGTTCAAAGCTCTAACTGACGTTAGTGGTATCATTATCAATCAACGAAAGGTTGATTTTTTTACGAAATAATATGCGGAAAGTAAGAGTGCAAGCAATAAAGAAAAAGAACTGCACAGCAAATAAAAAAAGGGATCGTTTACGATCACATTTAAAATAATAACATTTTGAAGGTTTCCACAGCTGTCTAGATAACAACTGGTATTTTACGACACCCTTCCCAATCAATTTACAAGTCGCTTTTATTAAATGGGAAATCAAATCAAGGAGTAAATAATAATTAATACATATAACTTAATAGAACACCACTTTAATAAATGACCTTTAAAATAAAATAAAGTGAATTATTCTAACAATCAGACCGTATCTACGTCAGCCATTGCGTAAAAGGGATACATATAAACTTTTAGATTATAATAAATTCCTACTGTTGCGAAATGCATTCTAAAGAAATACATCTTCTAGTAAAATACCTTCATGCACAACAAACATCCTAGATCTATACAGAAAATCTCTCGACGTCTACCTTGAATTCATATTATCGATAGGATAGTGATGATCTTTAATTACCTAACACTAAGATTCTAATTCTATGCAAAATAGTTGATTGTGTTGTTGACGTTTATATTCTTTGTTTGATTATTTGTTCATGACCCTGATAAATTTCTTTGAGTCTTTTTAAATTTTCCACCAAGATAAATAAAAAAATAATGTCAATATCTTCCTTCGCAATCTGAAAGTAAAAAGATTCAATTTATAAATTGTGCACATACACACAAATTTCAGTGTCAAGTTTACGCGGTCAATGCTGACAAAAAATGCATTACGAAATTCACCAACATCCCGCATACAAAACAACCGCTATAGCCTTTCAGATACAAAATTTTGATATCAACCCATCAACTTTCCTTCTGATCGTAAATTAAAAAAGTCCTCAAAAATACTTTCCAAGTTTTAATTGGCTGAAAATATTGCAAAATTTCAGGCCGTTAAACGTTGCTTAAATGTTAAGTAATTTTTTTCTTTTTTTATTATCATTTAAAATAGAGTTCTATTACTCGCCATTGTTTCATGCAGCCTTACATTGTTTTATATTATAGTTCTTGAGTGCTATTAGAATGGAGTACTACAATATCGGTGAGGTAAGTAATAAATTTTATTTCTTGTGCATTATGAATAATTGGTGCAATTTAAAGTTGCACTAGGTGCATAATAAAATTAAATTACACGATCTGAAAACAACATAAAGCGTTCCGATCCAGTTAACGCCAGGTGTTCTATTCCACAGGGAAACTTTTAAAAATGTTGTTTTTCCAAATATTATTTTGATTGTTTACACAGTTGTTAATATTTCAACGACTTAACTTAAACCTTCGTAATTTAAAATTCAAGAATATATTAGAATAACAATAATTATTTCTATTTTCATTTAAATTAAGAGCCTACACAATTTTGAAAATTTACATTCTAAAAGAAAAGCCATGAAAGTAAGGATAAGAGCTTGGAAATTAAAAATTTAATTTATTGAATCGCTTTTGTTGAAGGAAATTTATTTTTTTAAATTAAGGTTCGTTACTGACACCATCATTGAAATCTCCTTTGAAAATTCTTTTTAAACAGCGATAACCCGAAAAACCTAATAACACATTCAGGTTATAAAGTTATAAAATATACCGAGACAACAATAAAATCGTTTCAGGGTGATCTAGGATTTTTATCTCTTCCAACAACTTTCATTTATATTTATTTATAAAACAACAAAAGTTAGGACACCCGGCCGATTTGGATATATCGGCGGACAGACATTATTATTATATGTAACAAAGCGTTTTACTGTTTTCCTTATGAAAGGTTTTGACCTTAAAAAACTATTTTGTATTAATTTCGTAATGAAATTTTTTTATATTATGTAAGAGTGAATGAATGGTTTTAATATGTTTGACTACCGTTTAAGCAGGCTCTGATTTATAAATAAATCTGTAAAGTCATCGATGGAACAATGAAGAAAATATAATTAGAGATTAACATTAATTTGAAGAAATAACTTCCTTATAAAGAGAAAAAAATTGATTGTCATGTTTTCTAAAAGAAAAGAATAATGGAGTATTAGAAGGAATCTTAGCTTCCTTTTACTATATGAGAATTACAAAAACGTCATTCTAAAAAAGAGTCACCACAAATATTCAAGAATGTCTGTTACGATTGTTTTAAGATATTATGGCAACATTTTTTGTTACATGATGCAATTTATGAAACGTAAAATATGCACGTTATTTAAACAATTAAAAGCATAGCTTTTATAGAAGTATTGTTATAGCCTTCTTGTATTGCGTCACAGAATTTGTACTATATTTTCGAGAAACGCTCTAAATTATTAAATAATATTTTATTTAAAAACACAATAATTATTGCAATTAAAGCAACAACAATCTTTAATCAATAAATAATTATAATAGTACAGAATAATAAAACAAAAAATTCAAAGCAATAAATGTCATATAAAAATATCAACATAACATCACCTAGTGAACAACATCTAACAAAACAAGTCAATTAAGAAACGTTTTAGGATTTTGCCCCAGACAGTTTTTATCGTTTTGGTCTGTCAACTTTTTATAAAAAAGGATCAACGCAATGACATTTTTATTGGTTTATTATAGTTATTAATATCCTGGGATGCATAGTGGCAAAAACGCTTTTCTGTCAACAACCTTTTAAAGGAAAATAAGTCTTTGTTGCTATGTCAAAATTACTTAGCAAACACTTCCTACGTGTTAAAATATTTGATTCGGTTCTTTTTTTATTCTTTTGCTATTTTTCCGATTTAAACATATAAAAGAACAATTCTAATCACATACTCTATTCCAATATTTCTCAACACATTCTGATGGCAACACCCTTATAGATATTTATCTTTTTATGTGGCACGCCTAATTATATCAATCAAATAACAAAAATCTAACTATACCATACAAACAAATTAGAAAAATATCTGAACCCTATTCCGCTATTGTGAGATAACCACCACAGCGTTCACCTAAGCCGTTAAACCTTGATACCAGTTAAATATTATATTCCAATACAAATTATATCAATTAATTACAAAGTTATGATCTCCTTTCTCTCGTCAACTGTCAAATCTCTTAAGGGCTTATTTGTCTTTGCTTGTGAGGCGCCTCTGCCAAACTTTCTGGGTCTGTAGTAATGTCTTACACATATCACCGAACAGATGATCTACAATAGAAGAAGACTTTGAATTTTGCATTGTCTCATAAGTTTGTACATGATGTCTCAATTTCATTATATAACATCCTCTAATTTCTTTTATTGAGGTTGTTTCTCGATATTTAGATGCCCAATATTTTTCTGATTTCAAAAGTGTTATTACGGGAAAAATTGGGATTAGTGAGCTATCGGTAGTGTAACCATATATAAAATCGATACGCCACCTGTAATGCTAGCCTTTATACAGTCGAAGACGGGTCGTGAGCTAAGAGAGTTTAGAGCAAACGATAAACTATAATAATAATACGGTAATCTTAGAAGTTTCGATATTGAGAGGGCGCCAGCTGTAGTAGAATGTCGGTGACCTAGTTTAGAATAGTTTTAAAACAGAAGACCCCTGATCTTCGTATCTAGGTCAGTAGGCGATATGTTAGCCTGGGTCTAACCACAGGTTCGAATGATACACAAATAAATGAAATGGAGATTGTACTGCACTCTATGTAGATACTTACTTTCACAATGTGAATTCAAAATATCTATACACAGCGAGGCAGTACAAATCTCGTAGAAAACTTCGATAAAAATATTAAGATATTATAAGATAAATAACGATACGATAGTTTTGAGAGTTCGTTGTGAAATTATTTTGCAATTTCCGCCTGCTGGCGGTAATTTTCGAGGTACGGTATGATAAAGACGCATCCGGAATATCCCGAGGAAAAGTCTATAAATTGTTTAACAAAGACAGAATTCATTCGCAATATTTCCACTCAGGTATAACTTAACCTTAGCAGAAACTAGCTCAAAACTATTTCTCGGTAGTTCGTGAAATTATTTCTATGTTCCAAAATTTCACAAGAGAAGACACGAAAGACGCGTGCATCTGCTTCGATAGCGGTAGATGAACTCTGTTGAGTGCTGAAGCGAGAAAGGTAACTTCCAACCCCCCAAGAGGGTGGAACTAATAGATAATTGATTGATCAACATATCGGGTGATAGGACAACCAATAAAATAATGCAAGAAGGGTGTAATTTAGCGAGAAATTTGGACGTTGCACTCGGCAAGTATAGAAATATAAATCTGTCTATGCTACACAAAGTGACAGATTAATAGTTTTAAGAGTAACAAAACCAAAAGATAAGAGTATAAAATTCCTCGAATCGCAAAAAAATGAAGTCTGAAGAATATAAATTCAGAAGTCATTTCCTTCTATATCAAGCCCTAATACATCTCTAATTTAATATTAAGGAAACATTTTTATAAAAAAATTCTAGAGAAATTTAACGTTCCCAAGCCATAAATTTAGACACTGTCAAGGGGCATTAAACCAGAGGGCTTTTATATTATAGAAAGACGTTAAACTTAATTTTTAAAAAAGGAGTAACGTATTTACAAAAGAAAAGATTGAAAATAATAAAACGATATATCGTTATTTACAAGCATAAATAACTTATTAAGAAAAATATGATAAAGATCCATTGCTTAAGGTATATTGTTAAGGTATTGAAAGTGGTACTTCCTTAAGATATATTCAAAATTTTTATTTCACAACCTGAAGATGATGAATAAACGTCGAAACCGGTTGTGAAATAAAAATTTTGAATATATCTTAAGGAAGTACCACTTTCAATACCTTATTAAAAAAAAGTTCGCTAATTACTGAATTTTCCTAACAATATACAGAGATAACACCAACAAATTTAATTATAGACTTCTCATGAACGAAACAAAGATTAATTGCGTTTTGTTCGATTGCTACTTTTATGGGTTGTTGATATTTCAAGTTGATTTTGGTCCATACATATGTTATTTTACAAAAACATCAAAACATTCTATTTACAAAAGTAGTATAAAGTCTGTCTGCACATTTTAAAATTACTTTACATTTCTTATCAAATTAAGGCAAAACTTCAAAGACAAACAGTTGAGTGTTATCGAGAAGAGCAAAGTTAGTACCATGTAGAGTAATAACGTTTAATCAGCATTCAATAAGCTATCAAGAAATATCAAATGTATACAACGAAACATTCATCATAAAGAATTTTGATATGATTTACTACCTAATCGTAAAACCACTTGTATAATGGAAAATAGTTTTAAAGTGAGTAGAAGCACAACTTCTTCGAATAAAATTTCTTTGTATTTCTACAAATATTATTATCGATAATTTACTTTTTTTTTCTTAATTATTTCGTTGAGTTCCCTCTTTATTGAAGTATATTCTCTTCTTTATCCTACGTAATACACCTATAGAAAGATCAGACTTCAGTCCCCGTCTGAGAACAAGTATCTACTACAATCTATCGGCCACTCAGGGACAATAAAATTGCTTAGTTAGAATTTCAACTGCTGAACGTCCCTGCATGCATCCTATGATTCATTATACCACCCACAAACGATAAGGTAGAGTTATACAGTAGCTAATAATATCCTGTGATACGAACAAAATTTCATCAAAGCATTCATTATGTCTGATAATTGAAGCAGTCGCTATTTATAATAAAGCTTGTGCGCGAAGAAATCTAGTTAAATCTTAACTTGAAGATCTATTTACAGCATAATTACAGCAATTTTATATTATTGCAACACATAACTAAAATTTCCGACTTTGCTTTCTACCTTACACATTAAATCTTGTACAGTGCCAGGAGTAACAGGTGGCGGTGCGTTTTTCACTTTTTCTGAAATTCACTGTTCTTTGGCTTCTTCTTGTCATTTTCATAACCTTGCTTCACCTGAGTCTAATATTTTTCGATAGCTCGGAGTTTTGGGCAGTTGGGCAGATTGCTGTCTTTGGACACAAAGGTGATTCCATTTGTTTGTTACCACTCCGTGATGTTGTGGTTAAATCAGACCAAAAGAGAGTTGAAACTCTATTAACTTCAATAAATGATAGCAACCTGTTTCTCTAACATTCTTTTAAATAAATTTCTTTGTAGCTGATTGCTTTATTGATAAAGCTTTTACTGCGATTACCACACGTGCAGATTGCTTGCCACATCAATAATCTTCCAGTAAATCTTGATATTTTCTTTTGTTTATATTTATCTCCAACTCCAAATTTGTTTGTAGAAGTAAAGAACTCTTGTTCAGAAAACTGTTGAAAGTCAGTCTTGGCGTAGACTTAATCATCCATTATCACAAAATCACGTTTTCTAAAAGATCTAGTATACAGTTTTCTTGCACGGTTTTTGGCCTTATAGTTTTGCTTTTGATCTCAATTTAGGACTTCCTGTACTTTAAAGGCTTTTAGTGCATTTCGAATTTTTACCTTTTGAACATAAGATGAACTATGAAGATGTTACAACTTTTCTTGCCACATTCCTCACTGATTCGTTCGGATTTCGCTTAAAAGCTGCTACCACTTTTTTTCTGTCCTTTTACAACTTGGACTTGGTTCTCTACCAGAACCAGGCCTTTGGTTTATTATTAGTTGTTTATGGAAATTATTTAAAACGCTTGCAATAGTTGATTTAGACTTCTTGCAAAGCCCATGTTCTTTTAAATTCGTCTTTTAACCAAAAGTGATATTTTGAGAAACAATTGCACTCAGACTAACTTATAGTCGAAGATCACTTTTATTTGCCTTGTAGAAAAAAACTGTAGTTGTATCCAAATGACCAGATTCTTTCGCTTTAAGTAGCATAATGTCACTTGACTAGTGTCAAACTACATCCGTCAGTTTCTATAATTTCAGACAAGCTTAATTTCTTGCATGGGCGACTTCGATGAAATTTTCTTTGGATCACTTGTTATCTTCTGCTCTGGTATATAAAACTATAATTCTCGTTTTTGTGTTTCATCTCAGAAGAAACAAAGTGCCAATACTACCTTGATGGAGTAGACACAGCAATTGAATAGAAATCACACAATAATTTTTAGAAACAAAATCTAAATCTTCATATTGCATTTCGCACTGGTGTCCATCGGCCGGCGTTTTTCTTTAGGTAGCCATGTAACTGACTTAACAATCGAGATTTAGTTACTAAAACATATCCGATTCTTTCTCTTATAGTTGCGAAATTGAATCAAAGTAAACAAAGAGAAAACTTAGTTGATAGTCATGGTAAGAACACAAGGGCAGTTAACAATATAAGAGAAGAGTTTTTCAAGACGGCTCGTTCTACCTGCAGGCTCGTATAACGACAAAACACGTTCGCATATTTTAGAGCTCCAAAGTTAAAACTAGATCGTTTGATTAAAGAACTCCGCATAATCATTGAGTACCCTTATACAAAGTTGGTTGAAACTGTAGTATGTTATAGTTCTTGACTCATCGTTAAAAGTCTCCCTAGGCACGAAGTGCACTATACAGTGTGTTCAGCGAGGAATGGGACAGCGCGATATTTCGGGAACGAATGCAAATTTTAAAATTCTGAATATTTTGTTATAAATGTAAGGTGGAGGCACATATTTTGTGATAAAAATTTTTTAAATTAAATGCGTCACCACCAGGTGATGCTACCTAACTTAATTTTTTTAATTGGAATACCCTACTTTTTATTCGATTTTTGAAATTTGCAACATATTTGCGATAACTTTCTTTATAAGTGCTACTAACCTATCTGGTTTACTTTTCGAGAAAATAATAATTTTTGTAAATTTGACTAAAGATGTAAAAGATTGTATTCTGTAGAGACAATAAGCAAATTCTTCTACATTTCTGAAGCTGGCCATCTTACAGAACCATTAGTACCTATCCATCGTCTCGGAAATACCCTAGTACATCAGCTACCTCTTTTGCTTGAGAATGTTAATTTAAATTTGAGGCAGGTGATGTATTTTCAACAAGACGGCGCACCTGCTCATAACAGTAACATAGTAAGAGACCATCTAGCGGTGACGCATTTAATTTAAAATTTTTTTATCGTAAAACATGTGGCCCTACCTTACATTTATAACAAAGTTTTCAGAATTTTAAAATCTGCATTCGTTCCTGAGATATCGCGCTGTCCCATTCCTCGCTGAACACACTATATAGCTCTAAAAGTATGTGTGTAAAACTGTCATGGTAAGCGCAACAAGTGGTACATATTGAGTACCACTCATTCTATTTAATCCTCTGTAGGTGATCGTGCCATAGTTTCAAGTGGTCGGCTTCGCCCTCCATTAACCTTCTTAAGTCGATTTTATTATAAATACTCTAACACCCTCTAACAACTTTCCTTTGGCGGCCTACAGTAAGGCTTTGCCCGCCATGAAGTCACCTAGGTAGGTACAGTCTCCCATTAGCCGTTTTAGGTCAACTGTACTCTAACGCGCATCGGGTTTCACCATTCAACATGTTGCTTTTGGTAGTCTGCAGTCGGGCTTCGGCCGCCAATAACCTTCTTATGTCAGCTATACTCAAATAGGAGTCAAGCTTGTTTTCGTTAAGGGCCAAAAGACTTATAAACCTTAGATACTGGTGTTACTTTAACCCGATCGTGTGGAAAAACAGTAGGGGATAAAATAATATGTTTCCTATCGTCTTATTTAATGCTGTTTGTCCTAGTGTAACTCTCCTATTGTAAGATCGGAGTACTTTTACAAATAAACTTAAAAAACTGATGTTGTATTTTCATTCTTGTTTTCACTGCTAACTTCTCTGGTTTATGTA
>VTPC01000503.1:233399-275845 GCA_011009095.1 Ignelater luminosus | reverse complement strand
AATCACTTATCATTGTTTGAAGCGCATCGGCATTTCTTTCTATTCGCTGATTAAATATTGCAATTCTGTCCAAAATGGGTGACGAACTAAGAAAATGGACGGCAAAGAAGGATGAAACTCCAACTACTTCAAAAACCTGCATAAAGAATCGTTATGTTCACGTTTGCTCTTTAAGTAATGATTGATACGATTATGTTAAAATTATCACCATTGAGACTAAAAACGTAAAGTTGCAATGTTTATCATGTCAAAGAAAGTTCAAGTTGCGAAAGGACCACGAAGAGTTGAATTTAGTTTGGTAATAAATGTTACTGTAAGCCATACTGAAAATCTCTCGAGTTATCCCATGTGTGATTTCTAGATCTGGCGTTTCCGGTTTTTTCGATCAATTTTCCGTTCCAAAATTCTTTCTAGCCTTAAAAAACACAGACGTTCCTAAGATATAGGACATCTGTCAAAACAAAAAATAATAGACAGTTTGTAAGAATCTTTCAAACGAACCAACAGTCAAAATCACCATTTTGATACGACAACCCGTTTCTGAGATGTAGGATATCGTAACAAAACAAAAAACATTTCAAACAGCTGCATCAAAAAAATATTCTTTATAATAGCTCGAGTTATTGTATATTAAATTTTACGATTGTTTTTTCTAAACAATACCGCCGACAAGAAACAAATTTACGCGTCTAATTATTAACACAGTAAAGATAGACATTCTTTTATCTAGACTGTGTAAAATATTTTATGGGATATCAAGTTACAATGATAACAATAATTGAAGGTGTGAACAACACTAACAAGTCTTTGATGTTCTTTTGGTTTGCATATTTATTATTACTTCTATCGAAACTTGATACCTTTCAATATTTTTTCACATGGTCAGTTACCAGCAAATTTCAAAATTATACAGCTTCTTTCTCGGTTTAATTAGAGCTAGCTTAATTAGATAGATCGTTTTCAATCCACGGGACTTCGTCGTATTTTATATCGCGACTGTGTTTGTTTAAAAAAACAAAAAAATTGTATACAAGAAATAATAATGTTCTATAATAGAACAGGAAGACGTGTGATATCCTGTTGCACTAATATAATGTTATTAACTGATTTCTCAGCGGTGTAATATGTAATGCTCTAGGCAGCATTGTAAAGTCTCAAGTTCGATGTCCCTATACTCATTAAGGTTTTCTGTGGTTTTTCCTAGTGAGATAGGTAAATAGCGCAATAGTGATTTCCAGGGAAGTGAACTTCCTCTTCCTAAAAATTTCCATTCTTGGTCGAAGAGAAGGCCTAAAGTTCCCAGGAAAGCCCACCGACAATTATGTATCAAAAGACTGATGTTCAATTTGTATTTGTATGTAAATCCCCATTTAATTTGTTATAATTTGTTTTCGCAACACTTTACCCCTTGTGTTTCATCTACAAGTAAACACCATTCTAAATCTAAATCTTTGTGATTAACTAATTTATCGTTGTTTAAAAAATATGGAAAATTACTACTTGCAATGGATAGCAAGAACTATTGATATATTGACAAATTACAGGTTACCACGCAAAATTAAAGACTTAAGTAGGTCGGAAATAGGCAATAAGGGAATATAAAGATTAACAGCCATCATTTAAATGCTTAACCTTTTAATACTACACTTTCATTAGTTATCACCTGCCTTGAAATTCGAAATCTGGAACTTAAACAAAATCGCAATGAGGTTGGTGGTAGTAAATATTTCAAACAATTACTTCTTCAATGTACTCACGTATGATTTATTTAATTTTATGCAATTAACATTCATGTTGATAGCTTAAATGAGAAATTGATTTATTGTGAAATAACCATGGTCATCCCTATTGAATATTAAAAGCTTTAATATACTTCATTACAACTCGATACAACACAAAATATGAGTGTGGTGAGAAATAACTTTTTGGTAGAATTATTTGGCGAATTACCTTAAATCTGACAAGTTCACGTAGAACCTTTTTTATGATGAGTGGCTTACCATATCTTGCGATGCACAAGTACTTTAAAGCTATTAAAATCTCACGTTTAATGTAATGACCCATTAAAATAAGTAATTGATGTTAATCATAATTTATTTCTGACGAACGGTAGGTATAAATTATGGTTCAGATTTATTGACGTGTTAATTAGTTTTTTTCCTAAACTTAAAATTATTTTTCTTGCAGTTAAATTAGCACCTATGAATTATTCATAAGGTCATAACATCTTGTGGACCATATCTCACACGTCTGTTAACATTCATGAACATTTCTAAATTTGTTTTTGTTTTGTTTTGTTTTTTCGTCTATTGTAACAACCGAACCGGATGTAAGATAAAAAAATGAATGTGATCAACAGATTTATGTAGGTACAAATGTCTGCTAATTTGAACAACTTGAAATGTTAGTAACTAATTAACCAATTAGTTCATTAATTGGATAGAACGGAAAAGAGATCATTTTTCTGATAATTTAGTAATGGTATGCAAAAAAAATATAATCACGACACAGTGATTAATTTAGAAAAAATAATTAAAAAGAACTTGCAATCTTCTTATCGGTAACAAACAAAGCTATGACAGGTAATTTATTGATAAAAACAACAGTATAATATTACCCTTACGTCCGTGTCGTCGTAGCTAGTGTTATGAATGTTCGTGGAAAAGGATAATTTTAACAAAATCAATAGTACGGGGCTGGATTGAAAAGTTTCAGGAATCAATTCAATTTATTTTGCACCATCAAGTAGGCTGGTATTTCAATCAAACTGATGTCATATAGTTCACTTTTGATAATTGTTGATGCACTTAAATTTCGTGATTTCTCAATTGTGGCGAAAAATGAAATTAGAGCTGTCATTAATTTTTTTATTTGGAGGGCAGAACAGCCGCAGAAGTTAAAACCAGATTGAATTCTGTTCTTGGACACTCTTCATCATCGTTTTCCACCGCAAGTTTTAGGATGTCTGAATTCAAACGTGCCCACACAATTGCTGAACTTCGTTCAGGGCGCTCAAAATCTGCGACTACTTCCGAAATCATCGATAGGATGGATGATATGGTGTTAGACAATCGTCGAATAAAAGTTCGTGAAATAGTTGAGACTGTGGGCATCTCGTATGAAGGGGTTGTCAATATACTGGACCAAGAGTAAGATGAATATCGCGTCTGGTGATTCCAAAACGACAACGCATTCGTGCTCGATTCTCAGCTGTGTTTGCAGTTGTTTAAGAAAAAAATCTAGATGATTTCATTAGGAGATATGTGACCATGGATAAAACTTGGATTCACCGTTATATCCCAGAAACCAAACAATGGTTAAAGCAATGGGTTGGCCAGGGAGATTCCGTCCCAAAGAAGGCAAAAGCATTTCAGTCGGCTGGAAACGTAATTGCTTCTGTTTTTTGGGATGCCAAGGGCATTTTACTTACTGACTATCTGAAGAAAGGAAAACCCAAAACAAGTCAATATTACTCAGCACTTTTAGAACAACTAGATGCAGCAATTTGTGAAAAACGCCCCGGAATGTCAATGAAAAAAATTTTGTTTCACAAAAACAATGCACCAGTTCATGCAAGTGCAATTGCTCTACAATAAAAGCTGAGTTGAAGTTCGAAATCGTTCACCATTCTCCCCTACTCACCGAACTTGGCTACGTCGGATTTTCATCTGTTCCCCAAACTGAAAAAATTTCTATCTGGAAAGAAATTTAGGTCCAATAAAGAAGTCATCAACGCTTCAAATGCCTATGTTGCAGGCCTCGCAGAAAACCATTTCCGTGAAGGGATTGAAAAGTTGGAGATGCGTTGGTCCGAGTGTGTTAAATTACAGGGTGATACTGATATGATGATACTTATGATAACGTTTTGTAATCATAACTAACTATCATTCTTACAACCACAAAGAATGCAAAGGTAATAGAGTCATCTGCATACTTAAGTTTTGTTTGGCTCTAAACAGAGACGGGACAACAAAATGCTATTTTTATTTTATAGACGCCACTTAAAAATTAGATTTGGGCTTCCAGCAGAGCAGTTTAACCCATTTGGTACCACATTAGATAATTTTCGAAAAAATATCTTTTTTATCAAACAAACATATTTAGTAATGATTATCAATCTTGGTCTTCGAAAACAAAGGAACTAAAGTAGCATTTTTACTCCCGGGAGGTTTGATAGTAAAAACTGTTATTCCTCAGGAGTTGTTAATTTTGTACCCATGATACCTATCATTGTGATAGCAAATAGATCAAAAGTTTTCCCCGTGAAAGGGGGTAAAAGATGGGTTTGGTGCAAGAAACCAAAAAAGCATTGCAGAGATAGTAAAAGTCGTGAATATACCAAAACTAAGTTGTTGCGGCGTAAGATACAATGTGTGTTTGAAGCTGAGATTAGAGACTAAAAGCTGCCATTCCTTGGGATATGTTGACTTTGTACCCACGGGTACTGTAATGGCAAGTAGATCAAAAGTCTTTTGAGGTGTGAGATGCAATGTATTTTCAATGAACTCCGATAGGAGCCGTTACTGAATTTGCGAAATCTGTCTGTTTTTTTTTTAATTTTGACTTCAGATTTGGATTCTACATCGAAAACTAAAGACAACTTCGGTTTTTTGCTATCTCTTCGGGAAGATGGTCAAAATGGCCGCCGAAATTTGAAAATTGGTTGAATTCAGTAACAAAACGGAGTTCGTTGTGGTTATGCTTTGCATTCCCAGATGTTTGAAACTGAGATTTGACTTGCTGATTTTGTACCTATGGACACTTATGAGTCGAGTCGAGTCGAGTCTAGTTCGTCGTTATTTTATCCCGCTGAAGGCGGGAGGCCGTTCTAAGCTTCTTTCTAAAGCTTCTCCAGCCATGCAGAGGTGGTTCATTGAAACGAGCACTTGACCAGCCGTTGGAGCGATGTAGCACGAAGTGGCGCGTGGAGGGCCGTTGGCAGCATGGATGTTGTGGAGCCGGCGGCGTCTGGTTCCTCCCGTCGAATGTAGTAGTTGAGCGCGGGGGCAATTGGCGTTTGTATCTAAAGCGAGTTGGCGATGGGCGGTCCCTGGTAGGCGGGGCTTAAGGGACTTTTCGGTGTTAGATGTTTCCTGGTGTTCGGAAAGAGCGTCGGTTGTTGCCGGAGGTAGCGGCGGTTGTGTGGCGCATTGGTTGATGTTATCTGTAGTAGATGTTGATTATTCGGATTGGCCCATGGATGTTATAAGCGAAGAAAGTTGTTGAGGTCATTGACCCCGTTGTACAATACTGTAAGTTGTAGGTTGAGGTGCCCATCTTCTGCCAAGCTGATGATGTTGTTGAGATGGTTCTTGATGAAGGCGTGCTGGGCTCCGCGACAGCCAATGGATATCTAACCATATCCAACAATGGATATGGTTAGATATCCATTGGCTGTCGCGGGCGATGTCGATTCTGGTGGTGCAGTTAGCGGTTGTAGAAGTGAACAACGTCCGCAGCTGAAGTGAACTTCAACTCGCGGTAACTTGGTGGTGTCCGGCGTTTGGCATATCAAACGGTTTTCAGAGCCCCACCCCTACTCGCGCGGTGTAGGGAGTGAGCTCGGTAGCGGCCGCTAGGCGTTGACGGTGACAGTGATAAAGGGGACTTGGGGGGCCGTGAAACCTACTTACGCCGCGGCCCGGGACGCGTTCGGAGTACGGACACCCAGGAGAGCACGGGAAACCATATACCATATACCCGCGCCAATAGTCGCGTTTCTCCGGCTCTGGGGCCTGCGCCGACCCACGAAACGCAGGGTAGCCCGGTTGGTTAGCCGGCGCCACTCCGGGGCCTTCGCCCCCCAGAACGAAGGTTGCCAGTAGCAGCTGCAACAGGACGCAGGGAGAATTGCCGGGGGACCAGGTGCGCCTGACGCGGGCCAGTGCGAACACTGGTTGATGACCAGGGAGGGACCACTGCCGACGTTTAAACTGAAAGGACACTACGCAGAACTGGACACCTATGACTGTGATAGCAGATAGACCAAAAGTTCTTCGAAGAGAAGGGTTTAGAAGATCTCTCAATTCAACGGCTTATAGTACTTTACTTTACAACCTTTTTCTTTCGAGTGTACAGTTTTTGTGATGCAGGGTGTCAATATTTCTTGTTTTTAAATAAACTTTAACCGTTGAATTTGAGAGACTTTAAAAAATCCAATTTTACTAGAAAATGGCGCATTCTACGGGAAGAATGCAACAGAAACTTTTTTTCAAATCGACTGTTAATTTTGTTTCCGAAATATACTGTCAACGTTTATTATTTGTTTTCAGAGACACTCTGTATAATTGAAAGGTCAGTTTCCATTCAAGCATGACGACAATATTTAGTGAATTTCACAGAACGTGGAAAATATTGCTAAGTTTAATAAGTTTGAAAACGAGTAATTCAGTAGGTACACACAAAAACGCACAAAGACGATCGCGAAAATGACTATTGTGTTTGAGAGTCAATTCTCTAAAACTTCCGTTCTGTCTTTTTTTCTATCTTTCCACGTTCTTGAGATATTCCACTTTAAAGAAAATCGGACAATTTTGTTTTTAGCGAATATCTAGTAAGCCGTGAACTTTTTTGAAAACACAAAAACATCAGTAAAATGGTCACCAAAATAGGCAACTTTTTTCCAATTTAATCGATTTCGTATTTCTTACGGTTTCCAAGATCGCAGTGGTAAGCCTCGAATTTTGGACACACTGTAGATCATACCTTATTAAATATGGTTTTTGTAAGCATTATTTGCATTCTTCCTCTTAAAATATAGGTATATGAAAAAAATAATAAATTCTTGATATATTTCTAAATCTTCTCACCTAAACACACCTTCTGTAATTATAAGAATATCCGAAATAGAATTTTTGCCATCTACGATTATTATAATTGACCATAATTTACACAATTTAAAGTCATTAAAGACTCTATTGCTAGAGAAAATAATAATTTTCATAATTGCCTAAAGGCTTTTATTTGATTTGTTTACTTCAGTTTCACCTTCTGCTCTATCTGTAACAAATCCGTGATTTCAGAATCAAAGTGTACATTTAAACATGTAAAAGTCCCTAACTGCTAATTTGAATGTTTAACAATAGTAACATTTCCACAACTTAACATTTCACGTGGAAATCATTTAATTATCCACAAGATTAGCATTATTTCACGTAGGTTTCTACAATAATCTTATTCACGGGAAACGTGAGAGTGAAAAAAATGTGCTCATTAAGGTCATGCAATATCCACAGTTTGTAATTACGCTAGTAGACTATTTAAATACGAACACGTGTTGAATTTTTTCCATCGGCCATTTTTGCATTCACTACGGCTTTAGATCCGCTTCCAAAGTGGTAGTTTAATTTTTAAAATTTTTTTTCTCTTATTTTTTCTTTTACCTTGAAGATAAAAACCGGAGAAAAAATCTTTATTAAATACATTCTAAATTTTTATAGATATGGCAGATGAGTAAACGATTTATTTATTATCTACCGATTATAGTACAGCATCCTTGAATTATACTGGTCATAATTCGTTTTATAAAAATTTTCGTAGAGAACAACTAATTATAATTTTTCCATATAAGTAAATAGGCCATAAAGTATATTTTTATGATTCAATGAATATTTTATTATACGTTAATGGAAATCCGCATGCAGATTTAAAATCATCTTTTGTTGTTAATTAAATACAGAATATTTCAGAATCCATCCTTGATGGAAACCGTATTTATTACCAGTAATGATAAAAAGAAATGCATTCACTGCTAACATTCCACATTGCTCGAGTTTCTCATATGTATCCACATAATCCAAAACACGGAAAAGTCAGTTCTGGACAGTTAAACATTATTAATATATTTTACATTATTACCTTGCAATTATAGTTGCAAATATCAAATACTAAATTCTACAAATATCTTCATGCTATCATGCTTAAATAATCTGCAGTAAAAAGTAAATTTATTGCTCTATCTTCCTCCTCTTTTGCACTGGTAACAAAAAATTAAAATTTTTCAGTAATTATTAGTTAATGATGATACGTTTATGACCTTTAGTTGGGAGGTTCCGTGAAACAAATCTCAACGTTAGAAACAGCAGTAATTAACAAGATTGGTAATTCATTTTTTTATGTGTGCAATATTTCAATCACGGTAGGTCTAGGATAATTTTTCAAAATTAAAGACGCAATCACTGCAAAGTCCTGTTGTAACAAACATTATAACGAATAAATTTTCGATTCCGGTAAAATCTTGTTTCAAGGACTACTCACATAGTGGAAGATAACATCGACACTGAATGCATATTTGTATCAGACGAGCGTAATCATACACCTGTTTTACCAGTCGTCTAATACCGTAATCAGAAATAAAATAATAATAAGGAAGAAAGGTATGAAATCAACAGACTCAACACCTGTGGTTTGTTCTTCATACAGGACTGTTTCAGTATAGTATGTTCAGTATAAACAGTTAACATAACTTCACATTATTCTGATACTACCATTTAGAATCGTAGTGGTTTGGTTAACTGTTGTAAATTAGGACAATTTCTTATTGTTTCCACTTGAAATAACAAACCAACTGATTAAGACACCAAATCAACGCCATCTGTTGACAACAAACAATTTAACACACTGCTATTTATTATTGTTCATAATAAACTTCAGTATACCTAAATTTACATGAAATAACTGAACTGTGCTATTTTTACAGTGTCAATGATACAAGATAATATTCTGAGGTACTTTCAATGACGCTTCTCCTGTATTGATAATTTGTTCAGATACTAATTCGATTATTTTCTTATACTTTTCAACGTCTGCTAAATTATTATCAATGCAGAATTGTAGACAAATTCCATCCGATGTTTCTTCACTTTATTTTCTATTCAGCCATTGAAACCTGTTAGTAACCTCAATCTATTCGCTAGAAGAAATTTGAGAGCAGTTCGGCAAAACAAAATTTAACTTTCCATTCGGAGTAATTCAATAAATCTGCTGATTGCTAGATGATAGTGGGTTAGTATCATTTAAATTTAGTTACATCTAGCTTCATTCTTGATAAAACGCCTTACAAGATGGCACTATATCATTGTTGACTCGCAGAAGAAAACTCATCGTTTAGTTTACACTTAGAGGGGGGTTCTTAGAACTTGACAGAGCATACTGGAAGAATATGGCAATCAATGTTGGAGGTAAGACTCTTCTGATGGGAACGGAAGAACTATGGGTTAGTACAAAGATGATATAACTAATTAATCGTCACGATGACTGATCTCCAGGTAGTAAAAGTGGATATTCTCCGTCGCAATTAGAATGATCCTTGTAGATTTCGATAACTTTCTCTGCTGCTTTTAGTATGTAGTATAGATATACAGATCATGGAGAAAACAGATTTTATAGCCCGTTTGGCAATCGCTGACGTCATTTTCTTGAATCATTCGTTTTAATATACCAACTTTCTCCAAACGTTAAACAAAGGTTAGAACTATGTAACGGGAAAAACCCGAAAAAGAGGTCTAATGCCCGTTACGGATAGTAGAAGATGTTCAATTCCGTAGCTCCAAACCGAAGATGGGCGTGGTTCAAACTAGACTTGCCTTAAACAAAACGATAAAATTTCACACTCACAGCAACTATAAATATGTCTTATAGATGATAACAATTAAGGGCGCCAGAAGCTGAAAATCAAAAGGAAACTATAAGTCAACCCACGCAGCTTCTCGTAGTCTAACACCCTGTATGTGGGCTCACCTGCGTTATTCACAGTAGACATTTTATGTATCAAAATACTCAAAATTTACTGTTTAACGTACCACTTACCAAACAAATATTAAACATATACAACAATCTGGAACCTGCTGGCCACTCATAAGCATGGATATTCCAAATTAAAATTGTGAATCTCAAGTACAGTAATTTATTTATATCAACTCTTCTAATAAGGATCCAACCAATGGTTTACACTGTTTAAAAAAAAATCAACAGAAATACACAAATAAAAGCCCTTAAAGGTATACTTCAATAAAGCACAAAAGAAACTTTACCTTAATTTATTAAATCAATAATGAAAAGAAAAGTAAACAACAAAAAAAACATCAAAATATATATGAATGACTAAAATATTATTATTCCACACAAAAGGGGAAGAATCAAACTAAATATGAGAAGATTAAATATTTACTCAACTAACAAATAAAATACGTTATAAGAAAACTGAGATTTATAACTTTGTCAACAGATTCTTTTGCAAAACTATAAATCTTCAAAGTAGATGTTTATGATTTGATTTTCTTTACTCATAAACAACCGCAAATCAGTTAATGCTTTTAGTTTAACATAAAAAAGGCAAACAATTAAAACTTAATTCTACCTTCGAACGTTCGTTTTACAAAAACTAATTAGTATATTCTTCCACTTAGATTTTGGGGATTCTTTCAAAACTTATAGGTTAATCGTTAAACATTAACAGAATCTTAACCGCAAATAATAACGTAATAAAGAAATTTCTCAGAGTAATAATTGATATTGGCCAGATGGTTCGTTTTAAGCGATCGAAGCTTGGTCGCTTCCCATCGAATTTATAACACAAACACTTGTAAGCACGTCTGCATTAATTAAATTAGAACGTTCTCAAGATTGTTCTTAAAAGAACTTATTTTTAATGACAACACAGTGTCCATTGCGGTGTTCAGGTGTATAAGAGATGATACGAAATTATTTAACGAAATAGTTCTTTCTTTACAACAGCAGTACAGAGGGGCACTTTCTCACAAGATATTTTACTGAATAAATATATTTCGAGTGAGTCCAAAGAAAAATCAGATGATTTGCGATCCCAGGGACTCCGGTCTAAGTTCTGCAATTAGACTGCTCTCCCAAAAACTAAATTTACAGGCTGTGTCTGGATGTCTGCAAGTTCGAAATGTCTCTGATCCGTCTCGAAAGAACGTTTATGAAATTCACGAAGCCACCTTCGATTAAATTTCCACTAAACACAAACTCTTCAAGAAAAAGGAACTTGCAACTTTGCACTTAGAAAGCTCGCAACAGAATTGCTTTCTTTTGCAGTTCACCCAGCGCGCCGGTCGGAATGAACGTGGCCCAAAGGGCTAAGTAGAGTCTACTTCACCCTAGGAAACAAACGAATACGTGAACAGCTATATGATGAGCGGAAAATTCCGACAGCACGTTGGTACTTTGTAATATGTGGTCGGACGTCCGCAACCGTCCTCATAAAATAAAAATCTCATGGAAACAAGGCAGGCCTGGTGTCGGAAATTCGACACTTTTTGACTGTAAAAGCATGTATTTATGGTAACTAAAGCTCGACGAACCTTGAAAAGAAATATTTTTTTAGCAAAATAAGCAATTTGATAAATGAATGTATACGAAATGAAATAATTAATTCTTACAAGATGAAAATATCTAAACAGAATTTAAAACAAAGGCCGGATAAGTTTTAAAATAACATTACAACTGAACGAGTGTATTGAGTCAAAGAAAGGCATGCCAATATTAATAAGTCTTTGCCTTTTCTCGTATTTATAAAACTGGAAATAATGGCAGCTCCAACTTACAGTAGAATATGATTTGATCTCCAATAGCATTTACAGATGCTTCCGTATCGACATCGTCGCTCGAAAAGTAAGTCCATTGAAAGACCTAACAATTTAAAATATGAAATTCTTGGTTTGCTCGAAATCCATGCCACAATATATCGAATTAGTCTGAACACATCTATTAGAACTGAAAAGATAAGATGTAACGGTAATCAAGAGTTCTGAGAGATTGACTAAATTAAATATCCAATGTCTTCTGGTGCAGAGCAACTGTGATATATCTCATCAATTATTACCAAGCCGAGAACGTTTTAGGTTTTTGGCCAGTCTCAAACTGGCTTGCAGTTCGTAAGAATTCAAGATTCTTTAATTCGGATCTAAAACCGTCTCGGTCTATTATATTCAAAAAATAAAAATGCAGTAGAGAAATACGGAGGACCTTAGAGGACACAAATCGTCTTGTAGACTCGACTTTTGTAGTTTTTCCTGTCAAAAGTCTGACGAGATTATGGAGAAATGTCACTTTCCTCTAGTGAAGTCTCTGCCTGGATGCCTCAACCGAGAAGGTAGCATCCAATCACAATTCTGGATAATGACTCTGGGATTATGCCAGAACATGCCTAAGTTTAGTTAGATGATTATTTTGCCATTTATTAAATCTTGATTCAAATTAAAAAAATTCCCAAGATTTCAAGAATCTCCTCCAAAGATCCTGCAGTGTTCCAACATAACTAGTACGGAAACATTTGTTCAAATTTCACCAAAACTTCAGGAGTAGCACAATAAAATTCTGCCATTTTAGTTAAAAACATCTGAGAATGCAAAGCATAACGAACTCCTGTTTTGTCACTTTCTTCAATTTTTGGCGGCCATTTTGACCATGTTCCCGAAGAGTTATCAAAAAACGAAAGATACCATGTAATCTTTAGTTTTTGATGTAGAATTAAGATCTGAAGTCAAAATTTCAAAATTTGACAAAAAATTCGGACAGACAGACAACTTCGCAAATTCAGTAACGACTCCTTTGGAGTTCGTTGAAAAACTTCGAAAACTCAATGCGGTTAGTCCAAAAGAGTAGAAGACTAGGTAAATGAATAAAAGAATTGTAGACTTTCTTCAAACCAAAGCACTTTTAAGAAAACTGTCGTTATGGATTCGAAAAAGTCTGATTATATTGGGAAATCTGGAAACAAAGTGTTAGCATCAATTAGTATGGCAGGCAATATACCGAGATGGGGGCAGAAATTACATCTTTGTTTTTACAAAAAATAGGTAAATACAAATATTTCTGCAACGAATTTTTAAGGAAACGTTTGTGTCCTTTCGTACAACAATATAATCAGCCTATTGTACTTTGACCATAGCTCGACGCGAAAAAGAAATTACAATGGTTTCGTGTAAATAAAGTAATTATTGTAGGAAAAACATGTAAGCCTCCAAATGTCTCATAACTGAAACCTATTGAGTAATACTGGGTGTCAGTCAAAATGATTTTCAGAAAGGAAAGTAAACAGGCTAAATGCATTAATAATTTAGGAAACTGCATCTAAAAAAGCTACTGCTGGAAAAATCTAATGGATAGTGTTACAGCAAAAATGAGTTTATTTAGCAGTAAAGAATTTTCGATATTATCATGTTTCTGGTTTATGCCACATTTACTACTTCTATTAACTAACTTCTTCAAAATATACTCTTGTGTTTTATTCTGGATCAAAGCTGTCGTGTTCATTTCTGGGGCAGACTATTGCATAATCTAAGAAAAAACACTTTTCGTAATTTCTCTTAAAATCTACCTTGGAACCATTTTGGCAAAACTCGCAACTCAGCTATGACCGCCAATGGTGTTGATCTGGTGCAAGCAGTTCAAAAAGTCTTTTTTAGGCAGCAAAATGTTTTTTACACATTACGAGAATATTCTAGCGTATTACACACTACAATTGTTGATTGTATTAAAAGAGATAAGAGCTAGATAAATTCTTGATGTACTTGAAGCTCAATATAGCAAGCAATACACAACAAATGTTCTGTTTTGGAAGCTGTACAAGTTCTCACTGGAAAACCACATCGTAGCCATATTAAAAAAAAATAGCTATCAATAGTATTCAAGTCTAAAGAAGAAAAGCTTCACATTTATGTTCGCAATGGTCACATTTTTTTCATAAATTATAAAACAATTCCCAAGAAATAATAAGATTTAAAAGAAAAACAATAAAAGTCGGTTGAAATAAAAAAGTAAAAGTAAAATGTGCTACTTACCAACTTAGCAAACTTTGCGTTGGTGCTTTTTAAAGAATTTCTAAGTAATGTTCAAATCATCAAGTAAGTAGTATTAATGTATTGCTAACAAGTCAATTAGTACTTTTATAACCAGTTTACTTAAACAATAAAGAAGTAAATTTATATTTAGTTTGTCTTAATACCAATATAGGATCCTATCACCTACAGAAAAGACTGACAGGCCGATTTCATTTGTTACCTTATTTTCTCTAAAAAATCAACTTTTCTTACACAAATAAACAGTGGCAAACAAGTAACAAGATAATCTTTGAAGGCAATAACATTCATAAATTGCAGATAAGAAATACAACTTAATTTCCAAAGAAAGAATATTTCCTGCATTCTTCAGATTAAAACAATGGCAATGTGCTGAAAGTTGTATATCATTCGTTAGTGGTAAATGTGAAAAGTATACATAGTAAATATTAACCTTGCATATTGATTGTGTCCACTCCATAAAATAGTTATTAAATATAAGATTAATTCAAACGTCACTTATAAAACAAATAAAATATAAATAATTACATTATGAGGAAATCAATGACTACTTTACTGCCATATTCATAAAGATTTAAACTTGATTCTCTCAACATACTATACCGCATAATGTACCTTGCACAATCTTGCCGCCGGATTTTCTGTAATAGTAAAATGATTAATTTCACTTGAAACCAGTTGAAATTAATCAAAATTGAAATCGTTCTGTGTTGTCATGTATGTAGCATTGAAATATAATAATTTTTTTCTAAATAACTATATAAAAAAATATTTCATAAATGTTCAATTTCTTTAATTATAAAATGTGTTTTCATGCATAAATTTAAACAGTTCATGTCACTATCAACTAATATAAGGTGTGAACTAGAAACGGGATATTATAGACAAATTGAATGATAGCATGATAGCTATAAATTGCAATTAGACAAAAATTCGGCTGAAAGTTGTCTGTTATGTAAGTGGCTCTAATAGCACGGTAAGATTATTGACCTTAACTTATAGTTTAAGGTCGTGAAGGTCGCAATTCTTTCATTTTTGAACGTATAGATTACTAATATTTTTATATCCTTTTCCTGAAGAGAAGAAAATAACTATTATGTTATCATAAATTATTATTATTTTTAGCGATGAAATTCCCATTATATAATAATAAAAACAAATCATTTTTTATCTGTGTAGTTTAAAAGGTAAACTTATTTGAACTTTTATAGTAAAGGTAAAATTGTAAAACAGTTAGCTCTGATGTATCACTGCAATATTATTTCGTCACAATCCAAATTCAATTTTTATTGTTTTTTAAACACATATGTAGTTTAGACAACAGAAATAAACTATAATAAGACCAGTAAAGCAACGGAAGACAAAATCGCAGCTTTTGCTTAAGTTTTCCCTTTACAGGGTGGCCCAACGAAAACGAAACAGACTGAATAATTCACGAAAATAATTTTCCGAAAAAACGCAGAAACACATCGATTAGTATAAGGAGGAGGACATTTTTTTGACATACAATTCGAACCCTAAACTTTAAGCCCCTGGGGGAGGGGGCGTCTTTCGATTATTCATATTGCTCCTTTTGAATTTTTAAATTCGGTAGATTTGTTTGGAAGATACAGGGTGTGAAATCTAAAACACAGAAGGCTTCATGATCTTCAGATTTTTACATTTGACGTTTGTTTTCATTTAATTTGACAATCTTGTATCAATTCTAGACAAGTCTGTCATGTTTCTTTTTTATTTTCCCAGTGTAGGCAGCAAGTGAATTTTCTAGTATTTGTTGTTGTAAATTAAGAAAAACTTACATTATGGGTTACTCGATTGCAGAAAGGGTTGAAATAATTACACTTTTCTTCGGAAATAATGTTCAATGAGAACAATTAATGCCAATTGTAAAAATTTAAAGATCATGAAGCCTTTTATGTTTTAGATACACACCCTGTATCTTCTAAAGGAAGCGATCGAATTTAAAGATTCAAACGGGGCAATATGAAGAATTGAAAGACATTTCTAATGATGTACCACTTGAACCTCCTTCCCATTAGAAATTCTTGTGGGGCTGACGCCCTCCCATTAATTGCACGTCAAAAAATGCCCCCCTCCCAATACAAATCGACATGTTTTTTCATTTTTTCAAAAACTTATTTAATTATTTTCTTGAGAGTTAAGTTTGTTTCGTTGGGCCATCTGTAGTAACTTAACTAATAGAATTAACGAAGCTTAGTCGAGCTTAACATAATAAGTAGCTCTTATACTTCTACAGCATCAAACATCGTCCTATGTATGTTCTTATTTGCATTTAAGCATGTGTAATCGCCTACTTCTACATATCGGTCGTTAGTTGGTTTTTTACAGACAACAAATGGAGAACGGGTGGCCGTTCGTAGAAATCAATTCCATACAAGATTTGACTATACGATTCACGTTACGAATATTAATACTGCAGCAAGAAATGGCATCCATTGTTAAACCATTAATGATTCTTATTTGTACCTCAGCGAGCAGGACCAGTTAAAATTTGATTTAAAAATCAATAAATAAATAATAACTAAGATCAGACAAAATATGCCCATTCAAACATTCCACGGTATTAATTCTACTTAGCCCATCAACTAAAGATCTCAGAGTGCTCTACGCAACATTTCTGCCTTTTCAGTGGGCAGTATTTTCAATTCTCTTATAAACACCTTACTGCTACTGAAAGCTTTTGTGACGTTTATCATAAAGTACCTACTATTTCGTATTAGTCAGCCACGTTACAGAAACTACATCAAATAGTAGGCATACGTGTGTTCATAGTGTGCACACGAGTGCCCAAATTTTGGGGTTTCTTGTCTGGGAACTTATGGGCGTTCGGAAATGAACTGCTCTCACCGCAATGAGTGGCGCACTTAAAAGTCTCATGGCACGGGCGGCCAAACTCCTACCGACACCCCTGAATTCCGATTTATTGTTTTTCTACTATCTTAAAGCGGTCAGTTATTATCAACCTAAGGTCATTTGTTGGCATTTTTACTTTACAAACTCTTATAATGAATATCTTTATTCAAGGTCACCCATACCCCAACACAGTCCGGATTCACTTCGTGTTCAGAGCCGCAGGCAACCGGCTGCAATATCATTCTTGCCTCATGGCCGACGGACGTCTATTTATTGAGAAGCAAGTCGACTATTTTCGGGTTTTACACTTCTCGTGCTCTACTGCACTCTCAGAAGTCTGTCCGCCACCTTGATTTCCATCACAGTGCATTGGTGGGGTTCAGTAAAGAACCATTTTGCTATCTCGCACAACGTCATCGTTCCACCCACTATCTAGAACCTGCGCTACATCTACCGACTTTACAACAACCATTAGTGTTCCTATAGAGATATTTTAATGAAAATAACCACTAACAGCACCTTCACATTCATGTTATACCAGCACCTGGAATGAAGTCATCCGATCTCCACCAACATTACTTACAATCTGTACCAAACGGAGGAGGGAGGGCGAAAGCGGGCTAAGCCTGCTCTGGACAAATTTTGGAGAATCTACAATGTCACAAAATTAAAAACAAACGCATTCAGATTAGCTTACAATAACAATCTTTGTCTTATTGAACTTCTGGGTACGAGTCTGATCCTATGGCGAAAGAGGAAAATTCCCCACAACTGCAGCAGACTTCTTCGAAGCCGAAAAAAATATGTAACGTTATTAGAAAAAAATCCTTTTATCCCAAGATACCACATTTTCGAGTAAAATTGCTTTTTGTACATCAATACATTTGTTCAGGATAAAACATATAAATCTTTGAGCAAAGCGAAAAAAATATTCAAAGTGCTTTACAACACTCAGAAGTTTAAGAGATGGTGGTCTAAAGCTTCAAAAAATCACCTAAAACACTCATGCCCGCCAGGGCTATAAAAAACTGAACAGACTTTCCAAGTTAAAAATATTCAGCAAAGTAGTAAAGATATGCCTGCATATGTTTCTCAAGATTCTATAGGTAATGTAAGCAGCAAAGAAATGTTTTAGCTCCTCTTGATTTAGTGACTCTTCAGTTCCACAAGTCTAAAGACATACAGTAAGAGGAAAGAGCAAATAAAGCTGTACAAGAAGATATTTCTATTCTTTAGGCCCACCATGACAGGGATTCAAACGCTCTCAGAAAAACTTCAAAAGGACACGCTTCAACATGCATCAATCGTCAAACTTTCTTTAATTTCGTATTATGATTCAGCTCCAACACTTGCAAATCAAACTGTAGACGGGTAGTCATCTGTAACGAATCCACTTAAAACGTTTAAGATCTATGTAGGGGCACAATAATGTATTTAGAAGCTAAGAGAAAGGCAAAGAACGTTCAAAAAACAATATAAAATGCTTTAACCAACTTTTGTTGATTTTAAACAAATTATTTGACATTCAACATTAGACGAAATCCACTGAAGATTTTTAAAAGAAGCTGCACTAGACAAGAAAAAGCCTGAATCGCACCCTTAACACTTATATAGGAGGAAAGTCGAGCGGGAGTAAAGTGTGATAGATAACAGAGTAAAGCGTGCAAGATTACCATAGTAGGGTGCTTTTCAATATTCACCGTATCATATAACATGCGATCATTAAAATTTAACTTCCCAGGCGGCTATGAAAGAAAAAATCCTCAGTTTATAGGTTATGTGTTGGCATGCGTTGTGTCTAAGCTACGCCCTACGGAAACATTTCACAGCCTTCTGGGAACTTAAATTCTAATGATCGCATGTTACCAGTTTATGTTGTTATAGTGCACTGTAAAGTGAGAGATTCTTTAGAGAGTTGTGTTAAAAAAACCTGGAGAAACGCAAAACGCCTGTAATAAAGTGCAAAATTCACTGCAGCCTATCAAATTTTCAGAAGCATAGACATGGAGGTTAGCAAATTAGTTGTTGTTTGTGGCTTCAATTACTATGGTCAATTTGGTACTAGAATTTAGGCGAACCCGAGTATTTCTAAAATTCAACTCATAGTAGTCACACGGGACTCACTGTTATACATCCTTTCCGGAAGATGGCATTCTTTTCTAGATCTTTTTCGCGTGAAAAATTTCAGGACCTCGTCCGGAAATCAAACCCGCAACCATTGGGTTGATAGTCAGAAGCATAACTATCAGTCACCGAGGCTCCTTGCAAATTAGTTGAATTTTGGGATTGGTTGGTGCGATATCGGTAGTAGTTGGTTTAAACCGACATCGAAAGCGTCTGCAAAAGTAATGTAGACACTATTAGTTTATATAAAAAAAAAGTAAAACGCAACTGGAGACAGAACTGCTTCATCAAGAGGAGAGTTTCTCATTCTGCTGTAGCGCTAGATGCAGACGACCTAAAATGCATATAAGAAGCAAGTAACCTTGGAAAGTACTTTTTAGCAGAGGATTTCCCAACAAAAACAAAGAAAGTAGCAAGTTGTTTCATCTTGGCACAAGACTGTAGAGTTGAAGCAGTCTGTAGTGACCATTCAAATCGCTAAAACCACTAGTTGGAATGTCACAAAAACCAAAAAACTCTTTCAATAGGTTTAATTAAACAGTTTTCCATGAGATTCAAACATCTTACTGATAACTCCCAACTGTTTTCTAAAACTCGGTTTTTGCGATATAGAACGTCAAAGTTTAACTAAATATTCTGTTTTTGCAATAGCCTAGTAGCAATGGAAGTTATTGGAATGAGATTTTAAAACAGTTGTTACTGTACATATAACTTGACCTGAAAGAAAATCTAAAATAAGCAAAATCATTTCCTTAAGAAAGGCTAGTTCCCATGCCATTAAAAAGTGTTGTTTTCGAGATTTACATTCAATTTATCAAAAAGGTCATTTTGCATTTTTCTCCAGAAACGCAGCGTTTACGAGTAAAATAATTTTTCAACATTCTCCAAATTTAACGTTCGATTTTAACATAGAAGGTCACTGGTAGTGGTAGATATTAAATAAATAAAGAAATGAAATGTATACGTGACCAAAATGTTGTTGGTCTGTTGTTATAGTTTCATCGTATTAGTAGAGTAAATATTCAGCAATTTCAAGTCAGAATTGAGTAGGTAGTTTTGCAATACGTGGTACAGCCTTGCGAAATAAAAATGTGACGTATTTAGAAAGAAAGCTCATTCCTCCTTAACGATGATGATAATAACAAAAAGCTTCAATGTTGTTTCTTTTACTGCTCCTGTTTAAAGTACCTCTTTCATTTCCTTATTGCTGAGTATTAATGATTTAATGTTTTATTGCATAAAAAATAGTACGAAATTAGAAATAACAATGCTATCCTTTGTAACCTATTGATTAAAGGATAGAAAGGCGGAAAAAATAACTCGGCACTACATAAACGTTTATACGCTTCAATGTTCCTTGCCGTAAAATGCTTTTGAACAGCATAAAGTTCTGTCATGCCTAGAAAGATTTATAATAATCTACGGTAGCTGTGACGTCTAATGATTTATACTTGTACTATTACGTTAACTTTAAATTGCCCCTGGATGAAATATATATTAAGAAGAAAAAACGCGAAAGACTCTCCGCCAAGTAGTTGCACTTGCTAATGGGATTAAATGTACCATTGAGCGGCATAAAACAAACACCAACTTCAACTATAAATCCGGATTAGATATATTATAGGTATGCTAGTTAATGTCATGATAAATAATTTAATCTAGTTAGAATTAAAAAAAGAATATCCTGCAAAGCGTATAAAAAACAAATGGTTTCAATCTAATAAAGATTTGCAATGGCTCTTAAAACTATTCTTCGACTTCGTAACTGCGAAATAACCAGTATCCAAGACTCATTTATTTCACATTTTTATTATAGCAGACCTAAGATACATGAAACAAATATTCGAATATAAATTAAGTAATGGTTAAGCAGTCAATTTCTATAACTATGTTTTTATACACCAGTAACTATAAAATCTGAATAACTTACTAAATTATGTATTAATTAATTAAACACGTCCATTCATTTTCGTTTTTTATTAATTGACAATTATATATATTACAAAAAAAACAACTGCGCATTTCTTTAAAATATATAACTACCGAATTCAATTAAACTCATTTTGTAAATTAGTAGTAGCACGTGCAAAATTCCCGGATAATAATCTAATCATAAAAATCTCACTTAATTAACAATTGACAGCTCCTCGAGTTTTCAAACTTGTACGGCGCATCATTTTGATTTTGTGCTCGGTATTGCATTAAAATACACAATTTCGAAAATAGTTGAAGTGGAGAAAAGCCGCATTTGTTAGAGATCAATACGTGTCCCTATCTATATTCCTTCAAAATAATCCATGGATAAAATAAAAATTGCCAGCTTTCTTAAAAAGTCAAATATTTTTGTAACAAATAGAAATAATTATGGAACAATGGTAATCGTAGAATGATATGGAATTCAATCTACACATTAAAAACAATATTTTTGCAATTGTTTCTTCCTTTCACTACGACAGATCACATACACAACGCCTACTTAATTTTGGTACTACCGAATAACTCGTTTCAAATATGTTTCAGTGATATACATAAGAGGGCTGTTTGACGGAAGCGTGACTTTCCGCTAGATGGCGCTGATATCGGTAAATCGAAAACATTAGCATATACGCCAGTCTTTTAGAGGCTGAACCTCCAAATTTCATGTCAATCTGTGAAATAGTATACATTTGACAGTCATAGAAATCAATTAAGTTTGTGCTATTTTGTAAATATGGAAAAACGTGAATTTCGTGTTTTAATTAAACATTATTTTTCACGTGGAAAAACAGTGAAAGAAACTGAGGAGAAATTACGGAAATATTACGGTGAATCTGCTCCATCGCATGGAATGGTTTCCAAGTGGTTTAATTCATTTAAAACTGGTCGTATGAGCACTGATGATGGTGAACGCCCCGGGCCCTTATAAACGGTCACTACTAAGGAAATCGTTGACAAAATCCATAATATGGTAATGGCTGATCGATGTTTGAAAGTGCGCGAGATAGTTGATGCTGTTGGCATCTCAATTGAACGGGTGCATAATATTTTACACGAACATTTGCATATGAAAAAGGTATCGGCAAGATGGGTGCCGCGATTACTCACAGTGGACCAAATGAGAATTCGTGTTCAACTTTCAAATCAATGTTTGGTCATGTTACAACGTAATCCAGTGGAGTTTTTTCGCCGATATGTGACTGTTGACGAAACCTGGATCCACCACCATACCCCCGAGACAAAGGAACAGTCGAACCAATGGATATCACCAGACGAACGTGCACCAAAGAAGACTAAAATTGGTCACTCGGTTAATAAGGTCAAGGCATAATCCATATTGACTATTTGGAAAGGGGTAAAACAATAACTGGCCAATATTATTGACCCGTTTTGATGTTACCTTAAAAACAAACGCCCACATTTGGCACGTAAGAAAGTGCTCTTTCATTACGACAACGCCCCATCTCATTCATCTGCAATTGCGACCGCTAAATTGGTACAATTACGCTACGAACTGCTTCCCCATCCACCATACTCACCGGATCTGGCCCCAAGCGACTTTTTTTTATTTCCGAATTTGAAAAAATCTCTCGCAGGAAAAAAATTCGCATCAAATGAAGAGGTTATTGCTGCAACGGAGGCCTATTTTGACGAGTTGTCAAAAGAACATTTCTCAGAAGGCTTAAAGAAATTGGAAAGTCGTTGGACTAAGTGTGTAGCACTTGAAGGGAACTATGTTGAAAAATAATTTAAAAAAATCTAGGCTGAACCTGTTTTTTATTGAAATATCACACTTCCGTCAAACAGCCCTCGTATGTATATACTAATTCTTACTTACCCTGAATATTATTTAATAGCCTCAAAATACTCCTGCTCTTTTTAACACCACAAGGAGATCTATTACGTCATAGACGTACATATAAACGTATTGATTCTACTATTAGCTAGGAGATATACTTCTTTTACAATAAACTGTTCTTTCTGAGTTGACTATAGTAGTACTTACCATTTTCCTTTACGAACTTCTTCGGTTTTTCACCTTTTAGCTATATCTTTCACGAATGCATTCCATAAAGAATGGCAAGCTTCCAGTTTTCAAAATAAGTACCGTTAACGTTTAAGTTTATGCACAACTAGTGCATTTACTGCTTACGACCTAACTAAAATTCCAAAATCGGAAAAGATCCATTTAAAACTATAAAGGTTAATTGATAAATTTCAAAATATTTGTTTTTGTAAAAAAAATGACATCACTCCCACCTTACCAAAAGGGACTTTCCTACTGAAATTTCTCAAAGTACAGAAACCTAACAGAACCATCAGAAAGCACAAATTTCTTTTCTAAGACTCGCACAAATGAAAAACAGGAAAACGGAAATACTCAAAAAGTTTCAAGTTACACAAATTAGAAAATTGTATAAATTTTGTATAGATACCACCTTTAAACTAGGTATATCAAACAATAAGATCATATAGATACAATAGCAAAAAATAGAAAATATTCCTAATTGGATACAATCCCCAGCACGGCATAAAATTCCAAAAATAAAGCCTAAAGCTAGACAACAATACAGCAACATCAAAAAGAAGAAAATTCCTAACACTAAATTCAAATTAAATGAGTTGTGTCTATCAGACTCTACGATCCACCAACCTAAGCTCAAACAGTAAAATCAGTAATGAAGGTTTCGACTTTCCGAGGTTAGGATTTTGAAGTGCTGTCTCAGACTACAACTTAACACTAATACAATTCAAAACCACAATCAATTGCAAAATGGGGTCTACTGGGCCGCATAAGCTTTCAACCAGAGCTACGACTACTACGAAATACAGCGATCAACGGGCCCGATTAGAGTTTTGGTTGCCCATCCCTCCTTTAAAGTGTCACGCTATAGTGAACATTATGACAAGAACACACAAGTTAAAAGTAAGACAATTCCCAAACAAAAAATTCCATTCAATCGTAACCCAATTTCAACATTCGTCCAAGCTGAAGATTCCATCAAAGCTAATATTCGCGTAAGTGTATCTAAAGCTCTAAACCAACTGATAAAGCCTGATAGACGATAGTATTATATAGAATGGATCCAAAGGGTTTTAAAAATGAGAACAGACTAAGTTCAAAACTACATACTGATCATAAAATTGTCAGAAAAGACAATTACAAAGATTTCTGTTATAGTCCAGATGGAATTCAATGACCCTGCTGAAAATTTAATTCACAGACAAATTAAGAACTCGCTGCTAACTAACTCACTCAAAATCGGAGATGAGATAATCCAATTTATTTACGTAAGGTCATACGCGAGCGACCAAACCAAGCCACTGTTGAGTCTTTTCGATCCAAATCCATATGACCATAAAGGGCACAGACCATTAGAAAATGCGTCATCAAAGACTAAGCATCGCCATAAACAAAAAGTTTGTCAAAGTCATATAAGACAGCAGCGATGGCAAGTTAGTTTATCTTCACCTACCACACATCTAAGTCAGGCTCTTACACGGAACAACATACGAAATGCCTTGGAAATGAAAATAGCCAATTGTTACTAATTCCGAGATGCTCCAAAGTGGCTGAAAGGCGAAAAGTAGTATTACCGTTTGCTATTATTGTGGTTTAATGAGAGTCAATCAATCATACTAATGATTGCTGCTTCAGCATCGTACCACCGGTATCTAGAAGCATCACAAGAAAAGAGAAATGGACAATAACGTACTCGAATGTAATAATCTGTTCTCCGGCCAATGATCCAAATGTCTGCCACGGTATATTAGATGCGGCATACATCCTTAATCGAAAAAAATTGAACGATCTTGTTCGCGATCTAAAGCCCTTCAAGGCCAAAGTATCTTCCCAGAGGAAAATTCGAGGGTGGCATGAGCAGTTTCAGCCGTAATTCCAGAAACAAAGGTGCCCTATTTGTAGACTACTCTAGATTGAGTCACACAACGGAAACCGAGTTTCATCCACTCTATACATGAAAATCTCTATGATAACTTGAAGGTAATGTCTATGATGATGGATTTAATACAACTGGTGTATATGAAGTGCTGTTGCTTTTTTGTGTGAACGAGACAGTCGAGCAAGATTTTACACTGCGTGAAGAGAGACTAGCCCGAAAGATCTATGAAGGTAGGATATAAGAATGTGCAATATCCACCATTGGTAGATTCAAATAAAATTCTACTACCGCACATTAAAGTCGGTCTGACGAAGATCTCCGCAAAAACCATGGACTAAACTGGATCAACTTTGAAGTACTTTCCTGAAAAATTCCCCAGTCAACAAAGCAAAAATTAAAGAAGTTTTTGTAGGTTCTCTGATCCGCAAGCTGTTCACTTTGCGGTTATGAGAATTCCACATTCTACAGTAATGTCAGGGCAGAAAACTTCAAAAAGCTCGCTGAAGACATGCTGGCTCCGTATCACAAAGTTAGCTGCAATATGTCCTTAAAAATCCATTTCTTTCACTTCTACCTGAGTTTCTTCTGGAACGCCCCCACCAATAGATTGCAAAGATGAAGAAACAATACTATGGGTTAAATAACGAATAACGCCAAAACTGTTTGGTTCAGATTTCAACAATGCTATATCGTTGTAATCAGCACTGTACGAGAGTAGCGGCAAAAATTTTTAGAAAATACAAGAAAAACAGTTGAATAATTAATAAATGGTTTTATTTTTTTTCAGAATATTCTCCCTTAAGATCCAAACCAATTGGTAAAGCAATTTTTCCACTCAGAAAGAAGTATAGCTAAAACATGCTATTAATATGCTTCAACTGTCTCTTAAGGCGTAGAAAAACGCTGACCATGCATTTTGTTTCTGATTTGAGAAAATAAGAAGAAAATGATTCGGTGATAAATTAGGGCTATATGGACAATGAGACCATTATTTGGACGTTTTGCTGCTTTAAATATTAGACTGTCAGAGCTGCTTTGTAAGGCCTTGGATTGTCTTGATGTAGAATGATTCTCCTTTTCACAAGAGATCATTTGTTTCAAACACTTCGAGAACGAATAAATTTTGTTGGTTTTGGTTCATCATGGAACGCCCATACAGTTGTTTGAGTTTAGTTTCAGGTTCGTATGAACAGATCCAAGTCTCATCACCTGGAACGACAGATTTGACCATCCTCGATTCAAGTTTTTCGGCATTTCTGTAAACCAATCCACACGACTCCTTTTTTAAGCATTACTCAAGCTGTAGGAAATTCATCCAGCGCGAAGCTTCCTAACATTTAAATGTTGCTGCAGTATTGTATGTATCTGTTTCATGTAGATGCCAAGGATTGACTTAATCTCGCGGTATGTCACATGACGATTCATCTCTATTATCTCCCGTACAGCATCGATGTTTCTTACAACAACAGATACTGATGGACGTCCTTCACGAGACTCATCCCTTAGAATAAGTAGCACGGCCATGACTGAATTCTGCAAACCAGTTATAAACTGTTGCATTGAAAGGTGCTCCATTCCCAAAGACGAACCAAGCCGTTCAATGGATTGTTTCGGAGTTAGGCCACATTTAAAATCATAAAAATCCATGAGCCGAGAATGTTAACGTGATAATTCCATTTTTCTCACAAATAAGACTTTTTAAACAACTGTGTGAACAGAGTTGTTTAACTTGCGTTTGATCTGTTAATGCTACTAAGCATTAAAATGACAAATATTTATTATACCTACATAACTATTCTGCTCCTTTCTTCTTAGCTAATTTTTATGTTATTTCTGTAGCCCTTACAGAGAGATTATCAATTGCCAAGTTTTGGAAACTTTGAACTTATACAATATACAAATGCCAAGATAACGAACTACAGAAAATTAGATCACTAAATTCCAAACAAACGAAATCTACCAATCTTGAACATGAAATCATCCGCTATTCACTCCTTTTTTCTGGCACGTCTTTATTTCAATTTTGTTGCTATTATAACTTGGATATTATAAATATTAACATATTTTCGATTATGTCATCCAGACACCTTCATTAATAATACGAAATCAATGTCAAATCTTATATGCGTTTTTGTTTTTATGTCCTCCCATATCATGACTATGAATTTCGGCACATCTGAAACAGTTAGAAGACACGGAATAAAAAAGAAAAATCAAACAGAAAGAAAAGACTTTTTCTACTAGAATCCTGATCGTGTCCTTGCTTATTTTTAGACCTTACACCTTAGGTCCTGGTTTTCATTTACAAATGTACCTACCCAAAATTTATTAATTTAAATAAATGTCATTGTCACCATGACCTTATCAGGAAGTGACAAATTCTATCGTATTTCTAATTATCTATATTTTGTTCTTATAAACTTTGATTTTCAGAGCATCCGATCAAAAATATAAGAAATGTCATTGCCATCACAAAAGATGATGTGGTATTTTCCCGTACCTAAATATTTATACTTACATCTCGTCTTAATTTGAAATTCGAACATAATAAATACTCAAATGACGGAACGGGAATTTTAAACTACAACTAAAAATAGAAACTTGTTTTGTGATCTCTACAGATGGATAAAAGTTCTTTAGCTCGTGCTAACTGTTGAATAAATTAAAAGAATTTTGATTATCTTTTACGAATTATAATGGTGTATTCGATCATCGTTTTGTTCGAAGTAAACCATCATTTATTATTGTTAATAGCAAAAAACCTTTGTTTTATTTACGCCAAGATCCGTTAGTAGTGTATAGAATAACTTTATAAATAGTGGTATACTCGAAGAGCAATTTATAAACATATCGATTATGAAGTCTTGGGAAAAAGATGAAGAAAAAAATTCAAAACATTTCTAACTCGAGTAATCTTTACTATAGAGAAAATCTCGAATTTGTTTTTTTATAGCTACAGAGAAGAAAGAGCAAAAGAAACGATTAACCAAATAATAATAAATAGATCTCGCAGTCCAGGCGGGGAGTCCGGGAGTTTTTCGTTGATTATTTTTGGAATCTTTTTGTTTATAAAAAACCAAAAGAATTAAACGGGGGCCTAATTTAAAAATCAACCTTATGCAGTTTGTATTGGTATACAATTTCTGTTATGTTTCAGTGTTATGCAAGTCAAAGACAAAAAAAGTAAATTTGATGAGAAGAACTTCGACTCGAAAAATACAACAGACCAAAAAAATCTATCAACAAGAAAAGCCCAAGCGGCACCAAAATTCAGGCAGAGACATTTGAACAATAAAACCTATCTCTTGACCTGAACTTAAGATTCTTGTCTTTGCTCAGCACAATATTTGAGCATCATTGTCTGAAAAGTATTCAATACCACCAACGCCAAGTAGGCGTTCCATTTAACAAAATTTATCACCCTCTTAGAAGAATAAAGAACAATTCTTAAAATACTATTTTCTAGCCGTCAATGATCCAAGAACATTTCTTCACCTTTCTTTTCTACTTTCATTTGTTATCGGGATATTCGGCTTTTTTTCTGACTGATCTTCAAAACAGGTGACTAATATCTTTTGCGGTTTCGATTCTAATAACATACAGTTGTTATACGGCAGTCTTTTCCTTTATTATTCAAACAAAGATTTTTTGATAAATTTCTGACAAGTAGGATATTTATTTTCCAATCTATTTAAAAGCCAGACAGGCTTTCAAGGCTTTTTATGAAAAAGTACAATCAAGATGATGATAACTTCAAATTATAGCATTAAATGCATCTAGTAAAAAAAAAAGTAAAAGTATGACATCTAGAGATGAAAATAAATCCTTTCATAAAGAAAAGAAAAGAAAATATCTCGAAAGGACAAACATAATCTATCTCGTTAGAATTAAATTAACAATAATGCAATGCCAAGATTTGCAACTGCAATAACGAAACCTCTATTAAAACTAGTCGGATAGTCTTTGGTAAAACAAATATTTATATTTCCAGACAAGGTTTTTCGTATTTACTTTGGCTACGAGGAAGTGCTTCTGTATTATCAAATACAAGCATGAAGTATCTATTAAAGTGTCAACGTTTTCAACAAGTAGGCGCCCCCTAAAATATTACATGTTTACGATATCACAGATAGCAATGTACGTATGTGGGTTACAAAATCAACAAAACATTATATAACGTCAAAATATTCCGGATGTTGTTCGAGCATCCTCCCACAATTATTCTTTATGTTAGTTACATACATTTTAGCACGAATATGGTTCAAGGTAAATTTTTTGCCAAAGATTTGACGTGTCATTCGTTCGTTTTTGATTTAAATTTTCAGATTTTAACACGATGATTCGCTCTTTTACGTACGTAGTGACGAAGAAGAACCAACCAACTTGAAATTATGTTCTTAATTAATCGTCAAGGAAACCGAGTGTTTTTTGCGATTTTTTTCTGTAACGATTATAATTAATATAATATATAAGCAAATGTGCCTGGCTTTATTAGATGTAAACTGTAAATGTAAATTTGAATTCTTTTCTTCTTTTTTTGTTATTTCTTGAAATAAATTATGTAATAAACAATTACTTTATGTATTACATCACTTGATATTGAATTGATCTACATAATTCCTAAATTTAGACAGTTCCGTCTAGTTTCTCTCTTCATCCATCTCGACGTGGACTTTTAATTAAGCAATGAAAGGATATTATAATCTTTTTTATTAGCACAGAACACACAGCAAAAACAAATCTTACTTGGTTGTCGCAGTGTATACCTTACAAGGCAAGTAACGTATAAAACAAAATTTTCCCATAAAATTTCTAATATTAGCAATTTTGTTATTGACCTGAACTTTCTTCTAAAACCTTTCTACAATTTACACTACATTACATTACACTAAACATGCAGGCCAGTGATTTGCAAAATTTAAAAAACACTTTGTTTTGTGTTATGTTAGTACGTCTCGCTTGCCTGTTAGAAAATCCTGGAGTTGATATTAATTTTTGGTCAAGTGTGGTCTTTGGTTAATCCAAAATTAGTCCAAATCGAAAATGGATACCGAGTGTTTCGAAACAATACTAGCGAAGGAACATCTGTCTATTTGCAAATTGCAGCCCATTGTACAAAGTAATCAAGCATTAAATATTTCTTGATTGTCCGCAAAGTCTGTACAACGTTGTCGAACTGCTTAAAATTGCTTATTTTATCAACACCTTGAAAACAACGCTCATTATACTTCTCAGTTTTATGTCCAGGGAAAGAGGTTCGGCGAAGAAGAAAGAAAAATTTGTTACATCACTGAATAAATCGAAAACTATTGCTTTTTTAATCTATAAATGGATTTATCAAAACAAAGCGGCTCTTGCATGGCTTTCGTACCATGCGTTGTTTCCAAGTAAAACCGAATTTATTGAGATTTTTCCAACTCAACGGGTTAACACCACTACAATGAATTCTATGTTGTTATAAATCCACTTTCTTGTCAATACTGACGGCGTTAAAAGAAGTAAGAAAATTCAATATGGTAAATACTTAGTGTGTTGTGGAGTTAGCACCAGCACAAAACAATTTCTGATTTTCTAATTAAGAGAGACACTGACACGCATACATTGATTAGTAATAGACTAGACATCTTTTATAATTAGATCATGTTACTTAGATAAAATAAAGTTCAGAAGAATTGACATACCAACAAGACCATAAAGACATTGTTCCAATTTTACGTTTTTGGTATTAATTTTAAAGGTTTACCTTCAACAGCTCTAACCTGCGGAAGAACATTTTATTTAGTCTTGTATTCAGAATCTACCAGGGAAGAACTTTTACCTGAAACTTTATACGCATTTCTGGATTAATCTACTAATAGACGTATAACAACAAACGTAACACCAACCGTGGTTATTTGCTGTTTGGCGTTTTAAGTTGCGTTTAAATTGATTTATAGGTGCTCAAAAAGGGCAAATAAGAGAAAGTTTTGGCGGAGTTTCGATTTTTGGTACTCTATGGTATTTTGGGTCGCTGAACACGAATCAGGGGTTTGCCAACAAGAATTTTCTCGGGAAATAAGTTTTTCCCAAAAAACAGACATTTTTCGGCGTTTCAATTTAGAAAAAAGATGCAAATACCACACGATTTATTCCAAAATCAGATCTGTTCTATTGTGTGTAGGAATATTAGTTAAATATTAATACGCAACTGCAGACGATCTAGCCACTATACGCTGGTCTAGCAGCTAGCGTTTCCAGAGCAGACGCACAGTGGTCGGAAATGACGAAAAACCGATCAAAACTAAGCTCTCAGAATTGCTTAAATATTTTGTCTATAAGGTGTTATTGGCGTCTCTGCTATCCAAAATAATGTGAAAGATAAAAATTATTTTATTTATTTATTTGTTTTATCGACGAAATTTAAAAAAAATTGTAACTGAATTCGTACATTCCTTCTGTCTGTTGGTCTGTTGTCATGTTGCCGTAACTTTACAGGACATGTTATATATGAAATCAACTTAGAATTTTCTCCCGATTACAAATACATAATCGGTATTTTGATATCTCGAATAGTTTTCGAGATAATCGAGATCGAAAATGGCGACTTGTCGACATAGTGATATTATATAAGTGATCGATTTAGTTTTTATAACAAGGGACATGCACGATTCTTTTGAAACTTGCTATTATAAGTAGTATGGGTAAAAATATTAGACACGTGTTTTTTGCATCGGCTGAGCTCGCCGTTAAGGGGGTGAAAGCCACCCTCAAAAATCTGGTAAATTTTATTTAAAGTCCTGTAACTCTCAAACGGTAGTAGATATCGAGATGGTTCAATGGCAAAGTTTAATCACTTTTTATCCCCTATCTGGTGGTGCAAGCAGATTTTTTTACGTTCACTCTCAACTCTCACCCGCCCCCCGAGAACCGCCTCCATTTATATACTTTTTATTTTTTCTTGTTTGTTTTCTGTGAGATTACTTATTATGTAATTTTAAGAGTTAGGGATCTTTTAGTTATAAACTAAATCGATATCATATATAATATCACTGTCGACAAATCGCCATCTTCGGTTTCGATTATCTCGAAAAGTATTCGAGATATCTAAATAACAATTATAAATCTGTAATTAGGAAAAAATTCTAAGTTGATTTCATATATAACATGTCCTGTAAAGTTACGTAAACATGACAACAGACCAACAGACAGACGGAATGTACGAATTCAGATACAAATTTTTTTAAATTTCGTCGATAAAACAAATAAATAAATAAAATAATTTTTATCTTCCACATTACTTTATATATATAATATAATAATACCTTATATACAAAATATTTAGGCAATTCTGAGAATTATTTAGTTTTGATCGGTTTTTCGTCATTTCTGACCACTGTGCGTCTGGTCTGAAAACGCTGGCTGCTAGATCAACGGATAGTGGCTAGCTCTTTGCATATTTATATTTAACTAATATTCCTACCCACAACAGAACAGATCTGATTTTGGAATAAATCGTGTGGTATTTGCATCTTTTTTCTAAATTGAAACGCCGCCACCGCAATAACGCTGCTAGTCTGGACCGGCAGATGAGCAATTTTATGCTGACCGTGTAAACTGTTTTCGAATGAAAACAGCGATTTTTTGGAATAATGTCGCGTGGTATAATTCACGCTAGCTCTTGGTCTATTATATTAAAGGTGATGTAATTGACTATATTTTATGTAACATATCTGAGATCAACGATTTCGTTGCTAGCACATCCGTACCTCCTCCCTCGCCACTAGTTTTTCATTGCTAAGTGAAATATCGCTCATCCCATTCCTCGCACTTCAGGGATGTTATGTCTATTAGTATAGCTGTAATAGATCTATTACATTTACATGTTATCTATTATCCTATTACAATAAAACACGAATTTATTACATTTAACGTATTTTATTTACGTTACCGGGCAAGGTGGGTCCAATGGCATAATTAATTAATTAAATTAAATTAAAACAAATATTGCCCTTATCTGTTTTATCTAAGATGACTAGAAGTAAATCTCTTTCTTGGTTCGATATAATTTCGCAAAATCGTATAACCTAATTTACCTACAGGGATGAAAAAAAGATCGCATCATAAAAACCATATCCTTCTATTGGGTTTCTTCATTTCTGTATAATTTTTCTACCACGTCATACATTTTACAGCTTGTACGTGACTTCCTAAATTCATTTCGTCTTTCGTTCGACATGATTTTTCAAATCTTTTAAAACCCAAGCATTAAATGAGACAGTAATTGTAGTTGGAGAGGATGTAGACCTCTTGGTTATTTTGATAGGTCTCTGCAGAGTTGACAACGTAGTCTTCTTGAAACCTGAGAAGGAAGATGTTCCTCCAGCTACTTTTTCACCTGTTGATACTGTGACTTCACTGGTAGCAGAAAACATCCGGTTGCGATACAAAAAATATATTCTACAATATTTGAAGCAATAAGAACACCCGCTAATTCCATACATCTATTTTTTATGTTGCAGATGTCTATCACCAGACGGGACCTTCTAGAAGAAGGCGGCAATGAATATGAATAATTAATATTACTTTTTTACTACTAATGTTACTACTTTAAGTTCTCGATATCTGTAAATAAAGTATTTAGTAGCACCCAGACATTTTTTTGCCCGATTGATTCTATGAGCGAGCGCTAGCAGCAAAATCGTTGATCTCAGATACATAAAATATAGTCAATTACAATACCTTTAATATCCTTAATACATGGTCAGCATTTGCATAAAATAGATAGTTTTCGTGTTAAATCTACATACAGTGTCGTAATTCCAGTTATTGGAGGTTTGGCTTTTGACACCCATTTTCGCAGCGCTCTCGCGGATGAACTATTAATCGGAGAAAAAAACCTCAAATACATAAGAGGAAATTTTATCCTCTTTAATTCCACGTGAATGCATATTTTCAGAATTACTTTGAAAAAATCGAAAAATGTCGTTTTTACACGTTTTTTTCGGGGAAAAAACCTATTTCCCAAGACAATTCTTGTTGGTAAACCTCTGATTCGTATTCAGCGATCCAAAGTACTATATAGTACTAAAAATCAAAACTCCACTAAAACTTTATCTTATTTTCTACCAAATGCCTGGACTATTAAAGTTGATTCAGAAATGTCAATGTCGGTAGTGATGTCGTTAAGCTGTTTACACCTACTGATAAGTTGTGACTGCATTCGATAACTTGCACATGGAGGATTATACTGAAGTACGGCTAATTGTCTAATTTGGCGAGAAAGTATTCCAGAATTTATTGCAAGGAGTAGCTTTTCCTGTCTTCTTTTTTGTAAAGAAACCCTTTTGAAGTACTAATTTAATAATTGCTGGTAAGATCCCTCAAATTCTTCATTCTCTTTCTTATTATAACAATAATTTAAAAATCTTTTTTGAATACTCTTAGTTCTTAAAACCTGATAAGTATAATATGGATTCCAAATTATAGACATATATTCCAGTTTTTAATTGAAAATGAAAAATGAAACTTGAAAATCGAAAAAAGTAGTGGTCCCAGCTTTGATCCTTAAGAGACCACCGAGGTTGCAGAAAACATATATGATTTATGTCCAAAGCATTCTACAAACTGTCTATCTGTATCACTTAGGTAAGAACCAAACAGATTTAATAACTTTTCTGTGAAACCAATACTGGCTCGTTTTGTGTAATAATAACTTCACGTCCACCTTATCGAATGCTTTACAAAAGTATGTGTAAATAACATATAGTAATTGATTTCTACATTCCAGAACACTAAAGGTTTTCTTTGTGAAATGAAATAAATTATTGATGGTCGATCTTCTTTGCATGGACCCGTTATTGATTTACAGATTTGTATATGGGACGTATTTTGGATGTGGGCTAGACCAGTGAGAATGCTCCAGTTTCTAATAAATGATTAAATATATTATGAAGTAATATAATACAAAGCGACTCTGAACAGCCTTTTATTGAGTAAACTGGAACACCATCTGGTCCCACCGACAGTATTTTTTAAAGACTTAATTGAAGATAAAATTTCTTCTATGGTAATCACACGAATGTTTATATAACACGCCAAGCCGTATCTGTATTAGTGTTTTTAATTAAGTTATTGGAAACCGGCCGATAAACGCTTTTGAAATAATTTGCAAATTCATTTCTAGTTTTGTCTTTCTTGTTATTTATCTAATTTCATAATGAGCGAGGGTCATTGAGAAGCTGAGTATGTACTGAATCAATATAAGTATTAATTGTTTGATTTTCTTTCTATATTCTTTATATTTGTTATTGTAATTACAATTGACATTAGTCAGTACCACATCCAAAATAAGCCCCAATGAGTTTAGTATGCAATTTTTGTTGAGTTAAATTAATAAAATCAATAAAATTAACATAACTTTATAACAACTTAGTGGTTTTTTTTCTTACCTTACAGTGTTTCCGAAATATTGAAAACAGCAAGATCGTTTAACAGTAGGTTTGAAGAATTTTGAAAAAAAAAATATATTTTGGACACACAGAGTCGTAGACACCATTATTACCATTATTATTATGTTGATTACATTACCACTATCCCGCCTTTATAAAGGAAACCATTTGTTTTCTCAGAACAAAAATCAAGGTTTGCTCTGGCTCGGTGCGTTGGCACAGTCTTGATGAGAAGTGGGTGTAACATCTTTGCACCATGAAGCAATATCTGTAGAATTCTATTGATGGAGTAACCAGAGCTAATTTTACTTTTCGTTCAACAAAGATGAGTTTGATAACCATATCTGCTAATAAATCATTGGGCCTCTAAGAATAAGCAACAATTTCGTCTTTGCTTTCTCGGAGTGTAGTGGTTAGCTCTCTTAAGGGTACCATACAGTTTCAATTTTTCTTTCGGAGTTCAATCGATCTTATCATTTTAAGATGAATTGACGAATTTACCATAAATATTTTTAGAAAATTATGCCATATCAAGACGGATTAGTCAAAACTGAACAAAAATTAAAAATGTATCGTATATCGCCCGTTACCTCTACAATTACGTAAACAAAGCAAATTCACGATAATGACTTCCATGCACACTTCTCTAACTGCCTATTCAACTTCCATAGTCGTTCAAACCTCTTTTTTTATGTGATTTTTGAAATATGATGGCATCTCGATTTTAATCCAAATCAGTTGTCTACTATTACTTTTATGTGATGTCTTCTGAGCAGCCTGCCTGATCTTGGTGTGTTGATAACCTTTTGTTCAAACTCCTTGTCTCGGTTTAATTAACTTCATTTAACTTTTTTTATCAAATTTATTGCTATACTAACGTTTTTCTCTTTAAAGTGTCCAGCACTCAAAAAGCCTAAAACCTACTTCACTTCGTCACTCGTGCATTATGTTTGTGAATTTGGCCAACAAGCAAATTAAAGATTGCCAATCACATTACCTAGTCTATTTCTTACTACATGGGCTGAAAAGTTTCCTGTATCAACACATGAATGGCACTATAGTGAGATAGTAGTATTGTAGTTAGAAAACTTAATTTTTTAGAGGACGCTATCTATATTTTGAAGTCGATCTGTGGTTTAGATTGTATTTGACAATTTCTGCAGTTTGTGAAAAATGGATAAATCTCGAATTCGTAGTGTACTTCATTATCTCTATTTGAAAGGCTTATCAGCAACTGATATTAAAAAGGATGTGGATCAAACTTTGGGCGAGTCTGCACCATCGTATGACACTGTTCGTTTTGGGGTGGGTGACTGTAAACGTGGTCGCACAAGTGTTTTTGATGGGGAGCGAAGTGGAAGGCCAGAAGGGGTGAGAACGCCAAAAATGATACAAAAAAATCCACAATATCGTATTGAATGACCGTAAATTGAAGTTGAGCGAAATTGTTGACATCTCAAAAGAGCGCGTGGAAAATATCTTGCATGAACATTTACATATGCAAAAACTTCAAGCAAGATGGGTGCCACATTCACTCACAATTGATCAGAAATGCGAAGGTGTAACCTCTTCACAGCAATATTTGAATGTGTTAAAGCGGAATAAAATGGATTTGTTCCGTCGATTAATAACGGTGGATGAAACGTGGATTTACCAGTACACACCCAAATCTGGTAAACAATCTGCACAATGGTTGGGACCAAGTGAAAGTCGACCAAAGCGACCAAAAACACAACAGGCAGCCGAGAAAGTTATGGCCACTACATTTTGGGATACACATGGAATCTTGCTTATCGACTTATCTTCAGAAAGGAAAAACGATTACTGGCGAATATTATTGTGGATTATTGGAGAAGTTGAATCATGCAATCAGAGAAAAACAACCGCATTTAGCGAAGAAAATTTTCCTTCTTTCCGCAATGGTGATGGCAAAATTGCATCAATTACGATTCGAATTGCTTCCTCATTCACCATAATCGTTCGATTTGGCGCCTAGCGACTATTTTCTGTTTCCAGAATTAAAAAGATGGTTGCAGGGAAGGAGATTTGCATCGAATAATGACATCGTCGAAACAAACGCATATTTGGGTAGTTTGAGAAAACGCAATACAAGAAAGGCATAGAAATGTTACAAAATCGTCGGGTGAAGTGTATAGAGCTAAAATGATGTTATGGTGAAGAATAAATAAAACAATTCCAAAAAAATGTGTTTTATTGTCAGTACAGGCAACTTTTCAGTCCATGTAGTATTTAGTACTTGGACGACGAATCAACAATCAATGGTACTACAGTTATGCTTATGTGGATATCAGCAATTAGAAGTTGTTCAGCCTAATCTTTCTAGGGTCATATGATCAAGCAGCCCATTTACATCTTTAGCAGATACGAATCATTGAAGCGGTAGAAAATAAAACAAAAATCAATTAAACAATAACTGTTCAACTTTGATATTAAAACTGATAAGTACCAAACGCAACCTTCGTATATGTTAACATAAACTGATGTGAATGTGCATCAAACTACTTTATAACTTCCCACTTTTCAGAACTTGCAATTGTTAATTGTTTAATTGGAAAACATTACTTTTTAGTGTAACAGATTAGCTAAGTCTTTCAAAAAGTACTGCTCTTTCTGAATCTTCATTTGAAACTTTGCTGTTGACATTTATCAGTACTGCCTATGCTTACATTATTGAGTAGCTTGGAGCCTCTTGTACCAAACTACTTTATATCTTTGTACTTTGTAGAACTTGCAACCGTCAGTTGTTGAACGGCAACATTGCTTTTTGATGCAACAGACTGTCAGAGTCAGCGATAGGATACTTGGCACCTATGGTGCAACTTTTTAAGGCGCCTTTGTGTGGTAAACAAGATGGCGTGTGGTGCGTTTAATATGAGTTCTAATTTTCATTTTAAATTTGAAACTTTGTTATGGACATTATGCAACGTACTATTCCTGACTGAGAAGTTGTTAAATAGTTTGATGCAATAGGCCCATGCTTGAAAACGATGATTCATTGGCCAGAAACTTCGTTAGACACACGATGCGATTTGTGCAACAAATTTTCTAAATGCCTAAGTCATGTCACATAGTTTACAATTCCATAAAATCAATAATTAATAAAGCTAGGTAATCCATTGGTCATCTACATTGCGTTATGTAATTTAATCAACGCATGCAAAGGACATATAACAGACCAAAAACTAATAAACGTATATTTATGTCAAGTTCTTATCTTTTAATCTAAGATTATCTTTGCGTTTATACAATACAGTTTAATACACTTTTCTGTGGAGTATACGAATTACGTCTACATTTCGGCAACCCATCAATAAATGTACGCAATAGTAGTGGACCGAGAATAGTACCATGTGGGATACCAATTTATTTATTCTCAGCAAAGTTTTCAAGGTGAATTTAGCATTTCAAAGGTAAAAGTGATATTACGAGCTGCAGTTGGAAAACAAAAAAGAAAGAAAGAATACTTAAATATGATAAGTATTAATGTGTTTTCATAATTAGTTAAAAATTGTTTATTTTTAAAAATCCCATAAAAACAGAATTTTGCAGTCTTCGATAACGATCAAGGAAATTTCTTATGCAGCAAAAAAGAAACCAGAGAGTCTAAAAGGTAAACCACTTACCGGTTTACAATTATTTAAGAAAATTAGCGTTTCTTTTGTTTTTATATTTCTTGGAAAACACACAACTGGTTACTTGCGCAGGTCAAACTGCATGTTCTAAAAATACATTGCATTTAGATAAATCTTCATTAATATTGATCATTATTTTTATAAACGTCCTTGTTCTTAAGGAACGGCAATAGGAAAAATCCCTGTCTATTTGAATTTTACTATTTTGTAATAAATAAGGAAAAGAGTATTACGTAATTCACATCTACAATATCTGTAAAAAAAAACCTTACGGATGCATTGTTGATGCAATGTTTTATTACAATGAGATAAAAGAATCGTGCGTGAGGCTTTTTCGTAATAATGAAACCATTAATAATTAAAAGGAATACATACACACGTATCAATATTTATTGAAATATAATTAGTGGAGACGTACTACATAATGACGGCATCTCAAAAGAATTCCAATAACCACTCATTATTACCTGTATGTCTTCGCCGGGATTCCTTCCTGCTAATTTATTCCAAAACGATGATCAAATGGTCAAATATTGCATCTAAGGTCGTTTTGTTTTTTTTTCTTCTTCAGTAAACACCAAACACAGTTGGATGAAAATATTATAATGGTCTTTGACATTCTTAAACTGGAAAAACCTGAATTGATTTTGAAAACAATACCCGTTATTAAAGATACAATTTTTTGTCACTATGAATGAATACTAAAATCCACATAAGATCGTGCCTGTCAATCACCATCAATATTCTTCTAATTATTATTTCCATTTTGATTATGCAAATACAATAAATTAGAAATCTCCCCCACTCACAGTACTGTTAGTTTTTGATCTTCACCCAGAGAGAAAAAAATTCTAACGGTATCAACAAAATAATAATAAATCAGAGTTCGATACTTGTTCCTTCTTTGATATAACAAATTAATTTTTGCAACACTGAATTATTCAATAATGATTGTGCGATTTTAAAATTTAAGGTGGGTTTATCTTTTGCAGTCCATGAACTCTTTTTCAATTTTTGTTTGTTTATTTTTTATCCTTAATAAAAACAGTCCTAATATAACACGGGCCATAAAAAATAATTTCTAAATTTTGTTGTTCGTATCAACATAAATTTTTCAATTTATTATGATATCCTGCAAAATAACAAGGTCCTTATATCGTGGTCGTGTTTGCATTTAAAGCCAATTTATAATTATGTATTATTAGATCCTGGTTGAGTTTAATGAACGAACCTTTAAACTTGTTGATTTTTTAAAATCGACTCATTATAACTTTATTATATTTGTTGCTCTATCTAGTTTTGCCATGTTTACACACTTTTATAATTCAATGCCTATATGGGATAACAACAACTTTCAAATTAATTGCGCCTTAATTTAAACAAAGCCAAAGAACGAGCCTACTGGATCAACACCGTTTAATACCTGCATATGAGGGTTTTTTTAAATAATTCAAGGTGTTACATTGTTTCACTGTTACTACAGGTATGAATAAGATGATATTTATTGTAAGTAGAACTGGTTATAATAAAAATTACAGTTTCGATTCACTTTGTTTTTGTTAAGTTTAAAAGACGTAAAGTAAATCGTGTAATTAAATCTATTTTTATACATTTGTGTCACTACCGCTACCAAACAGGTATGCTGAACTTGATTAAAATGTATTCGGTAACAACTCGTAAAGATGGAAAGTGTTAATTGAATACATCGCAATCAATAACTAAAACATATTTTTTTATCACCGATAAATTAAGCGAACTAATTGGACCGTTTAATAAGAGTATCCAGGGTGGCCCAATGATGATTTCTATTTGGAGGATCCAGTTATTACAATGAAAATTACAAAAAATGTTATGAGAAATTTTACAGGAACGATTATAATGTACTCATTAAGACTATTTTGGACTATACAGGGTGTTTTACAAAAGACTAGCAAATAGTCTTAGTATTATCTAATTATTTGTTGTAAGATGTCTTTAAACTTTGCGATTGGGTCCTATACAGTGTGTCCACATTTCGATGCTCACTACTGAGATCTCGGAAATTGTAAAAGATACGATGTCGGTTAAATCAGAAAAGATTTGTCTATTTTGGAGATCAGTTTACTTATGCTTTTGTTTTTTCAAAAAAGTTCACGGCTTACTAGATATTTGCTGAAAACAAAATTATCTTATTTTTTTTTTAAGTGACATATCTCAGGAACGAGGAAAGATAGAAAAGAACAGCAAAGAGGGTGTTTTAGAGAATTTACTCCGAAACACAAGAAAATTATTTTCGCAATTGTCTTTTGTTTTACTTCGGCGGTGAAAGGTAAATCCAATTTTTTCCTAATGGAATGCCTACTTGATGTCCATATTACTGAACTGCACACCTTAATTGCTTTTTAGTGATACATGGTTTGACATAGCTATTCTTTTGTTTTACCTAGTTATGAAGTGAAAATCATTTTTCATCATAGTGTGCCATGACATCTAACACACAAAGTCGTGGAGTTTTATCAAAGAAATTCACTTGTTATGCAAAAATTGCTAAAACAAAATAAATACGCTTTTATGGGGCATTAGCTGCTTATTTGATGCTATCTGTGAACGCTCAGTAAAGTATCTTAAAAGCGTCTTTTGTTTTGTTTTAGCAATTTTACATAACAAATGTAATTTATCTGATAAAAATCAATGATTTTCATATTTTTTAAGTCATGGCACACTAAGTGGGAAATGCTTTTTATTTAAAAAAATAAGATAATTTCGTTTTTAGCAAACATTTGGTAAGCCGTAAACTTTTTTGAAAAAACAAAAGCATAATTAAACTGATCTCCAAAATAGCCAAATCTTTTCTAATTTAACCGACTTCGTATCTCTTACAATTTCCGAGATTCCAATAGTAAGCATCTAAATGTGAACACACTGTATAATTAGCAAGCTTTCACTGCAAAAACATTTTTGGTTAGACAGACAAATACAGAAATAAATTATCCGTTTGCACAAAACAAAGTTGTTATAAAACTATGCAAAAAGACAAACAAAAGTTTATTCAAAGATAATGACTTTGAAATACTCAACATATAAATAACAAAATGTATCAAAGATGATGCACCACAAGTCTAGCTAAAACAACAAGGTTCATGGTAACAACTAAATTATCACCTTTCAATCGAGTTAACTTTTAAGAAAGACGTGGTTTGAAATGCAAACCCACGGTCTTTGTTTCCTATTAGTTTGAAACATGAGATATACGAATGATTTAGCAGAAATTCCTTGATTGCAATATTTCTGGCGACGCTTTGCGACATCCGGATTAAATAAAAAAAATCAGGGTCATCTAGAAAAATTTCCCAAGCAGGACACAATGAAAATATAGTAAGTAAAAAAGGATTTATTATTACACAACATGAAGTTTTGCTTCATAACACATTTAATTTATTTTACCAGAGTTTGAAAAAATATTGAAAACTTAACTTCATAAATTGTTTACTTAATAGTAACTGAAGAAATAACATACAGGGTGACAAAGCTTAATCGGGAAATAGTCTTACAGTTTGTTAAATGTCAAATCTTGCCAGAGAAAGAACATATAACTGTAAGTTCATAATGATCCCTTTCAAGTATACAGGGTGTTTGCAATTTTTAACAAATGTGAACCTTAATCTACAGTCTTATTCATTTCAGAGAATT